>JANAVB010003586.1:0-50628 GCA_029216955.1 Iris pallida
TCACCCAAGCCAAGAACACTGACTCAAATAACCCTCAACCCTCACAACCAGGAATTCCACTATTTCACCCAAGCCAAGAACACTGACTCAAATAACCCTCAACCCTCACAACCAGGAATTCCACTATTTCACCCAAGCCAAGGTTTGAAACCCTGGATGACTCAAATAACCCTCACCCTCACAACCAGTTGGGCTAAAGCCCTCATGTGGGAAAGGTGGCACTAAATTTATATAGTATGAACCTAAACTCTTCTGTTTAAAGAACACAAAAAGAAAAGCATTCACAGAAAATCACCCAGCAACGTGGCTCGAACTCAAGACATCTCATGTAAACACCCCTACCTCAACCAGTGGGCTAATGCTCTCAACTGGTGGTAAAGGGGGTATCACATAGAAAGTCTTATTAGCCTCCTGTTGGAAGGAGGAAAAAGAACTACACATAAAAGGAAGACCCCTCAGCAAGGAGAGAACAGAACCAAAATCAAATAAGAAACCATTCACAAAATCCCCTCATCCCCAACCCTCGAACCCAGGTCACCTCCACACAACCCTCTCTTCCAACAACCAACTGAGCTATTGCTCTCTAGTGATATATGTAACCTGTTAGCTATATATCATACTCTCCAAGGTTCTCCCCATGAACTAACATTTCATACAGGTTTGTTCCCATGGCCATCACCCGACCCTTCAGAGGATTCTCCCCACTGTCCAGTTCACTTCAAACTCCCTAACCCATTGTCTATGCTTCGAGCACACACCCACACAGCCTACATGATACCACAGAGTTCCTAGCTACTGATTTTAATAGGTTATACATGCATTAGATTCAAGACTCGAGCAACAACTAGGCAACCTTTATATAAGAACTAACGTTAAAGAAGTGAGGAGAATAAGGAGTGGAATTTATCGGTGGAAACTGAAGTGCTCGGCTCTGCAAAGATCATGCGCGATGGAGGAAGACGACCTCGACGAGTGCCCGGGATTCCTCAATGCAACCTTGGCCTTGCGACGAGCCTCCACAACGTCCAAGCTCTAGGAGGACTGAAGAAAGCTGGCCTCGTCGAATGGAGGGTGGGGGTTTGAGGCGGCTAGGGTTAGGTTTGGAAATGGGAGAGAACATGAGAACTTATATAGTATAGGGTGCTAGAGATAGGATCGCCAGCTAGCTCTGGTCGTACTAGCATGCGCCTGCAACTAATAGGAGCGCATGACCATGCAAAGAGCAAAGGGGAGTGAGGTGCTCCTCACAAACAAATTGAGCTTAATGGGTTCGGGTTTCTTCTCTGTGCTTGCATTTAGTCAGGAGTGGGCTAGCAAAACCCAAACATAGACTATTTAGCAGAAACAAAGGAAAGGGAGAGTTGGGCCCCAAACATAGAAGGCAATGGTATTTAGTTAGTAGGCCGACAAGAAAGTTACCATATAAATTGTAGGGCTAATGAAATTTAGTTAATGAAAGGTTTAAGGAAGAGAGTAAGGAAAGGAAGAAGCAATTAAATATTTTTAGGGGACAATTTGAAAGGGTAGGGCTTCAACGGTGATGGACCGGAAAAGAAAAATAAAAGGAGGAGCAATAATTGTTTCGGTCTAAGGTTTATTATTTGGATTGGCCCAAATATTTAGATCTGAATTAATGAACGGGTAGGATAAAACTAGGAAGGAAATATCTAGAATGATTGTTGAGTTTCATGTATATACATATAACTATATACCTATAAGTACACATATAAACTTATAAGCATATGTTTAATATACACATATGAACATGAACCTAGGTATAGGAACACATATATAAACAAACAGTTTTCATTATAGCAATTAACTAAAATCTTCTTGTTATTAATTCTAAATAAGGTAAAGAGGAAATAATAATATGATACAAGTAGCCGTTTTCCCTAAAATAATAATTTAATAAACTAGGTAAAAAGAAAGTGAAAAAGTAAGAAGAAAATATAATAAATAACTAGGGGGTTTACAGCAAGTCTTGTAATATATTACAATTATCAATAAAGAGATACATTTCTTCATATCTTATTGTGACTTCAATTTGTCTGCTTGGTTTTGCTGCGCTGTCGTTGTTTTCTGAGAAATACCAAAAACTGTAATGGTTTTGCCTTGTACAAGTGCAATCTAGACTTGTACGACATCACGCCCAGTGTCTAGTTTTCGATCCTCCAGGATCGGGACGTGACATAAAATAAGCTAGAACAATGAGAAACAGTAAGGATAAAGAACATGTAAAGAACTAGAAGGATATGAACTATATACGAGAAACAATAATCATGAAAAAGTAAGATAAAAAAATGTGAAGAACTAGCAGAATATGAACTATATATGAGAAACAATAATCATGAACAAGTAAGCTACTAGAAAAGAAACATGTAGATAAAAGAACTGAACTATGATCATGAATAATGAAAACAGACAATGTGTATGAAATACCTTTCAACATGTGAACGTCTGGGCTAATATGGCACATTATATCGATGGTTGTCCACATTTTTAAGGTATGGCTAACCCATATGTGAGGTGTATGACTTAGCTATCAACATTAATGATAATTGGATTTGTCCACATACCTACCAAGTATTTTCCCTTCCGACTCACTAAACAACAATAACGATCAATGATACAACAAGACTATCGTGTCACCATCGTGTCTGAACTGGATAGCAAACGAAAACACAATAAACAAAGCATTATAATGTACTAAAAATATAATGCAATACTATACTTGCCTGAACTCCGGAATAAACCGTTTTCACAAGTCGAGGACGAGAGGAACTCTGACCTAGAGGCTATCAACCCATATCACACCATCGTACCACGAACCGTGCACGAAAACCACAAATCAGTTATAAGATTCCTAATCTAAAAATCATAAAAAAATAGCTAATGGGTTAACATAAATTAATAATATTTAATTTTGAATAAATGAATTAAAAATCTAATTTAAACAAATAATACTTTGAAATATAATTTAAATAAGAAATTTTGGCTATATAAAGTCATGGTTCCAATTTTGGAATCCATGGCACACAAATCGAGGTATACCATTGAATAACTAGTCAAACTTTACAAACTCAGTGATTTAAGGGTGCATCGTAGTATATTTCAGGGCCACGAGTACATTAGAATCGACCGTGCCATAAAATCACGATTTGTCAAAAGTTACCGCCATTATGGCTAACCATTACCAAATCGGTAAATCATCAATCAAACCTTAGTTCAACAACTTAAATTATACAATATATAACCATATGAATTTTTGAAAAAGTTATATGTGTATATCTTCGTGTCAGCTTTCCAAAACTTAATACAGATCTTTAAACGGAGTTCGGAATCTCCCAAAATATCGAAAACAGTTCAGCGCATCAATTTTGGACAACCGACACTCAAATAAATTTCTTCACGTAAATAATTACAGAAATAAAGTTTTTTGGAAAGATAACCTCGATACGGGAGTTTTGACTCAACTACCAGTGAAGAAAGCGGGACATGGGAGTTTTGACTCAACTACCAGTGCAAATTTATATTGTTTTTTTTATCCTTTTATGTTGGACAGAAACAAGTACGACACGACATGGCATGGACACTGACAAAGATAAGACACTGACATTGGCGTCTTCTAGTGACTCGTGCAGTGTCTGTGTTGTGTCCGACACAATATGACATAGGTGTGCCACCAATTTGAGAGTGTCAGTGCTTAATTCCATGATGATTATGTATGTAGCATTATACAATATAATGTCTTGAGAACTCTGAAAAAACGAAAGAGGAAAAGTTGTAATGCTTACACTTGCCTTCATTCGCGGTCTGCAGTCCGCATTCACCTTTCGAACCTGGTACCAAATCTTCTTGGAGAAGAGTCAGGTCCTCCTCTTCTCTCTGAACCTCTGCACGCTTGCCTCTTTTGAACCTCCACCTTCAGTATCGAGTGTCAGGTCAACTCCGTGAGCCTAGTCTGCTCAAATTAAGAAATATATATATCCTCAGAATAAAAGCACATAATTTGCCTCCAATGAATCTAATTTTACCAGATAGTAGCATTTCCATAATATATGGCTGGTGTCATGACCCGTACCCAGTGTAGGGGCACGAGAAGTGGGTACGTCCAGCCTACGTCGTAGTGTCGATGGTAGAACACTGTTCTAGGTCACATACATCTAACAATAAGGTACCTGTACAATGTATATGCTCTGAATGGAGGACAATATAAAAATGTACAATCCAATCACAGGTAAGGTAGAAAGTACGATAAGATAGATAGATAAGATCTGAATCCACAATGACGTATAAAATAAGAAAGAGAAACTAAGGATCTGTTTGGATAGACTTTCTGAAATTTTGTTTTAAAATCAGTTTTCTGAAAGTAAGTTATAAAGTTGTTTTCTAAGTAAAAAAAAATTAGTTTTGCGTTTGGTTACTTTCATTGGAAATTGATTTTTAAGAGAAAAAAATGAAGATTCTGTTTGGTAAAATATTTTTAGAAAGTGATTTTTTTTAACTACGTTCACACTATTTCGTGTCCGACTTTGTCCAACTGTGTCCAAAAATAATTTTTTTATATCCGACACGTGTCCACCACAAATCTTTTGTGTCCACCACAAATCTTTTGTGTCCACACGTGTCCACCACAAATATTTTGTGTCCACGGGGTTTTTTGTTCCTGTGTCCAACACACATGAGGGTTTGCTGGAGGCGGTCGTGACGTTCGAGGCGGTCGCTGGAGGCGTTCGCGGTGGTCGCTGGAGGCGTTCGCGACGTTCCTGTGTCCAACACATGAGGGTTTGTTGGAGGCGGTCGCGACGTTCGCGGCGGTCGCTGGAGACGGTCGTTGGCGGCGGTCGTCGGCGGCAGCGAGTTCGAGGAGCTCGAGGTCAGTTGACGGCGGCAGCGAGTTCGTCGGCGGCGGCGGCAACGAGTTCCTCCGACGCCACCGCCGATGAGTGCGAGGACCGCCGCCCCACCCTTGCAGCCTCGTCCTCCTCCGTCGCCACCGCCGAGGAGCGCGAGGACCGCCGCCCCACCCTCGCGGCCTCGTCCTCCTCCGTCGCCACCGCCGAGGAGCGGGAGGACTGCCGCACCCTCGCGGCCTCGTCCTCCTCCGACGCCATCGCCGCGCCACCGCCGAGGAGCGCCAGGACCGCCGCCCTCCCCTCGTCCTCCTCCGTCGAGAGCTGTTGGTTTTTTTTTGGAAAGGGTGAGGAGAGAGGAGAGAGGGAAGGGTTGGAATGGGTGAAAATTTTGGGAGTCTGTGCCAAGAGGGAGAGAGAGAGAGAGATGTATTTCAGAAAGCTGGTTTTTCTTACTTTCCCAAAGCTGTTTTTAAACGTGGGTTTTCAAAAAAAAATTGTGAATTTTTTTTGGGAAATATTACAACCAAACACTCTTTCCTAATTACTGTAGCTATAACATTCCCAAACCTGCTTTTAAAAGCAGAACCAAACAGGCCCTAAGTGTCTAAGATAACAACTCCACAATATCCAGAATAACAAAATTCCCAATAAGTACAAAGTGTATCCAGAACAAAACAAGTCAATAAGTAAGATACTGGTCTAGCTAACTAGCCTAGACTACTGGGGTAATGTCCTCTGCAAGTGCTGGGTCCTCCAGGGAGTCCAGCTCACATATGTCATCTAGGCCTGCTCCATAGTATGTAGGACAGAACTCCTCAATGTCATCTGTAATATTTTCAACAGGTCCAGTCAGGACAGGAGCGAGCACAATACATCTCACGCAGTTCATAATATGACAGGATATGTAAATATGCTATAGAGTAAGATACATGAAACGTTAGAAAATATATGAAGTAAAAGAGATAATTGTAAAGAAATATCTACTATAAGTAAAGAGCTAACATTGGCTAGTGATGTAGTGTACAAGATAGACATGTGAACGGCTAGAATTTGCACATGAGTAATCCAAGAGTTTGCACATGAGTATACTACTTTGGAATTATTCACATGACCATTTATACTCCCCCGTATCCCAATCAATACACAAGGATCCAGACAGGTTATGTTATTGCACATGATATCACATGAAGGCCCATAAATGGGTGCATATAAATGTATACATGGGGGCTCTGTGAACATGAGAGTACATGAATCACAAGAGTGCACATGAATGATGAAAGCATCGGAGTACATGATGAAAGTGAAACACATATGACATACTATAACCCGATGCTCCCGAGGGGGATAACATCTCATGAAGGGATCCATATAGTACCAATCCGTGTTAACAACGTGACAGCATCAAGTAAAGTAATCTAGAGCATAAATGTAAATCCTATCAAGTATGAAACGGTCAGAGAATGTACTCGCCTGGCATCCTGAGTATCCGATGAATATATATGTCCAGACAGAGTAATGAGTCCTAAACAGAGCAACACAGGTCACAACATGTCTAGAATGGTAATACTGAAGATTATAATGCATTCTATATGATTTCTAGGTCAACTAGGCCAAAGTCAACTCTTGGTCAACTCTGGTCAACTATACTAGTCAAACTAGGTCAATCCTAGTCCAAACAAGTCTCACTAAGCCTAACCAAGCCTAGACAGCACTCACACACAATTTCAAAGCTAACACAAGCTATCAAACACACATTTCATATATACACTCAATGTATATAAAGCATACATATTATAGGCATTCATATAAAGACATTTATATACATAGGCATGTGTCAAATGAAATATTGTGTGTGTACAAGGGTTAAAATGTGTATCAAAATATATACCTATATATGTACATTGCTATTTACATACATACATATTTACATGCATATTTACATATATATAGAGATACCTACTTAGATAGATATATAGAGGGATAGAGATGTCACATGCATAGGTTATACATAGAAAACTCAAATGTGTACATGTTAGTGTGTGTAAGGTTGTGTGTGTGTATGTGTGGTTTTCAGATTTTAGTCAAGTGCACATGTGTTCTCAGTTTCAGTTTTTAGTGTAGGAGTAAATACATGTGTGTGTATAGATAGATGGGAGTGTGTGTCAATTGTGTGTGTAGCAGTGTGATATGGGTGTGTGTGTGTTTTCAGATTCCTGTGTGTGTGTGTGGATGAGTGATAGTGAGGGTGGCAGTTCAATATGTGTGTGTGTGTAATATAGGTGCGTGTTCACAGGTTAAATGTGTTAGCAGTTATTAGCAGGGTTATTGCAGTGGGTCCAAAGCAATGCAATGTAGGTTAGCAAGTGGTAATATGCAAAAGGTTAACAGAGTGTCAAGTTTCAGTCATATATCACAGTGTGCATATGCATGTGTCCAGTTATAACATGTGTGTGTATCATAATATCAAGTTCAGTCCATTTATAATAAACCCAAGCAAACTTCACATGAAACCCAACACTCAACACACATATCCCAGCATATTGTAACATGATTTAGCATTTGAAATTGCATTAGAAAATGCATTTAAACCATTCGAAATTCAGAAAACTGATTACAGACACTGTGCGTATCAGACAAGGGGAAAATGTGATTTGATTTCAAATAAAACATAATTTATCAAATTAATGGTTGGTAATTGGTCATACACATGTGTAAGTGTCATACATGTCAAATAGTGTCCACCAATATAGGACACAATGTCCACACCCATTCCAACTCTCCCAGACACACGTACAGACACACAGTCTCGTGCACGCGTGTGTGTCAATCTAGGACACGACACACGACACGACACCGCTCGTGCATGTCCACATGTTCGTCTAGGGTAGGGCTATGTGTTAGGCACCCTGATATGTGTCCAAGTGTCCTCGTGTCCGTATACGAAATGGTTATCAGTGCGTGTCTGCTCGTGTGTGCGTGGTGTGTAAAATGTGTAAAGGGAAAATCATGTCCGACACGGATCTACTCAACACGAGGCTTGGGGGTTGATGTGTCAGTCATTGCCCCCACCTCACTGCCAAGTGACAGCCGCCCACATGGACTTTACGAGGAGAAAAGCTCCCCGAGCAGCAGGGCACTGCCCGAGCCTGCTGCGAGTGTGTCCATGCCCAAATCAGACACGAATACGACACGAAAAACACCCCAGTGCAACACAAAATCACTATACACATATAGATCTATCAATCAGTACAAAAAGATTTAGAAAACAGCACAAAAATTCCCTGTAAGGCATTTCATCAAACACCTACAGACACCTACTAATACGTATCCGATACGAACACAAACGAAATCAAATCCTGCCAAATTTTACCTACTACTAGGGGACACCTAGATCTATGCATCTATGCAAAGAAATTGAGAAATGGAGGTGGTTTTAATAGTTTACCTATTAAGTGTCAACTCAAAAAAAGCCCCAAAAATAAAGGATCCTACTTACAACTCCCAAGCCTCAAATCTCACCAAAGCTGAGATTACACACTACCAACAGTAAATAGGCATGGATTAGATCCCATTGCAAAAGACTAGGGTTAAAAAGGAAGAGAAATGAATAAAATAGGAAGAGTTGAAGAATGGACAAACCTTGCTCTTGCCAAAAATTAAAGTGGTGTAAAAATGAGGCAAGAATGATTAAGAGGCATTTAATAGAGGGGGGATCCCTAGGTCGACCAAAATAGGAAGAATTAGGGTTAGGGTTGATGACTAATGGGCTTTGGGCCAAGTGCAAGGCTAAATGGATCAATCTCATAGTCAAAAACCCATGCACCTAAAACACTTAATCTCTCTATGAAACTTGGTCCAAAATAAGTCAAATTGAGTCGACTTAAGTTAGGCTAGGGTCCACACCATGCTAACCAAGTCACCAAAGTCAAAGTCAACATCTAGGCTAGTCTCTAAAGTCTAAACTAGCAAAGGTCAAAAATAACAACCATCACTCAAACAAATCAAGTTAAATTCAAAATGACCAAAACAACCATCACTAAACTGATGAGAAGGATAGACAATCATACCTCAAGGTCCAAATAGATATGGGTATCGCTCACGCATCTCATCCTCCCGCTCCCAGGTAGACTCTCTTAGAGAATGATGCCTCCATATGACGCTAACCAAGGGTATCACCTGGTTTTTCATAACCTTCTCACGTCGATCCAGAATCTCCAGGCTGCTCTGGATAGCTAAGAGTAGGTCCCACCTCAATCTCTGAGTGATCGAGTACATGGATAGGATCTGCTACATACCGTCTCAGTTGCGACACGTAGAATAGTTGTGGACATCCACTAGTGTAGGTGGCAAGTCTAGCCTGTAAGCCACGTCACCGACTCTTTCGCTGATCACGAAAGGTCTGATGAAGCGCGGGCTAAGCTTCCCACCTCCACCAAATCGTATCGTACCATGTGTCAGAGATATCCTCAAGAAAATCAGATCTCCAACCTAATCACAAACTAGGTCTCAAATTACTAAACAATCAAACATGATCAAACAAAATCACAAACAAAATAACTCCTAATTCTAAACCTATCTCTAATCTGTACCTTAAACTCCAAAGGTCTGCGGTGGCTATCGGCCCAGTGCCGATGTCTGTCCTACGCCACGCAAATCCGTCTCTGATGAGATTGCCTTCTCAGCTGCATCTACAACCATCTCATGTCCAATAAAGCTCACTGTCCAACATCATCCTAAGACAAGGGTGTACGGCATCTGCGCCCGTACAGTGACTCGAACGGTGACATCTCAATACTGGCCTGAAAACTGTTATTGTATGCAAACTCCACTAAGTATAGGTGCTCCTTCCAGGATCCTCCGAAATCTAAAACACAAGTCCGCAACATGTCCTCGAGTGTCTGAATAGTCCTATCTGATTGTCCGTCCATCTGAGGATGGTATGCAGTACTAAACTTGTGCTAAGTGCCAAAACTAGTCTACAGACTCTGCCAGAAATGGAAAGTAAAGCGACTATCCTGATCCAAAACAATGCTCACCGAAACTCCATGAATCCTGACAATCTGCAGTATATATATCTCTGCTAGCCTCTCAGTAGACGTACCAACTTTAAATGGTAAAAACTGGGATGATTTAGTCAACCTGCCTACGATGACCCAAATCGTGTCTTTCCCTCCTGGTGTACGCGGCAATCCAAAAACAAAATTTATCGTGATGTGCTCCCACTTCTACTTTGGAATGGGCAATGGCTGCAACAAACCTCCTGGCCTCTGCCTCTTGCCTTGACCTGCTGACAGACCAAACATCTAGCTACGAAGCGAGCTACCTCCCGCTTCATCCCATACCATCAGACGTGCTCCCTCAGATCCTTATACATTTTGGTGGCACCTGGATGTACAGAGTACTGAGATCGGCGGGCCTCCTGCATGACCTGCTCCCTGAGCTTTCCACTGGGCATGCACAACCTGGAATCGTACCTCAAAGTGCCATCCTCTGCAAGAATAAACTCATCATCCACCAGCCCTGCTCGAACCTGCTCTCGGATACTCCGTAGAGCAACATCCTCGAACTGTGTGACTTGATCCTCTCCATCAAGTTTGACTGAATCTGTCTCCGTGGCCGTAGCCCGTTGGGAACGGTGGAGCACCTCAGCGCAGTGGCGCGGGTTCGAGCCCCCTTGGAGGCATGCCTCCAAGCACCATTAAGAAGTGACACCCTCAAAAAAAGTTTGACTGAATCTGAAGGCCCCACATACATCTTAACTCCTCACACAATTACCTCAATCCCCAGGCTCTCCAAATCTGCTAGCAAGTACGATCCATAGTCAAACACATGGCTGTCGGATACCTACTCAAGGCATCGGCAACCACGTTGGCCTTCCCTGGGTGATACTGCAGTGAAATGTTGAAGTCCTTCATCAACTCCAACCACCTGTGCTGCCTCATGTTGAGCTCCTTCTGTGTAAACACATACTTCAAACTCTTATGATCTGTAATGATCTCCACCCGCTCTCCGTATAAGTAGTGTTTTCACAACTTCAAAGAAAAACTAGCTGCTGCCAACTCCAAGTCGTGGGTAGGATAGTTCTTCTCATGGGGACGTAACTTCCTGGAAGCATAGGCAATCACCTTCCCATGCTGCTGTAAGACACAACCCAAACCCTTTCCTGAGGCGTCACTGTAGATAGTGAACCCTCTTGATCCTGATGGCAATGTCAGAATTGGAGCTGTCGTCAACCGCTTCTTCAACTCATCAAAAACGACTTGACACTCCTCTGACAGACAAACTCTATATCCTTCCGGGTCAGCCTAGTCAATGGCTCTGTAATCCGGAGAAATCCTGTACGAACCTCCTATAATAGCCTGCCAATCCCAAGAAGCTCTTGATCTCTGCTAATGAACTTAGTGCTGACCAAGCCTCAACTGCCGTATTCTTCTTTGGGTCAACTGAGATCCCATCTCCAGTCACCATATGACCCAAGAAGTCAACTCTGTCCAGAAAGAACACACACTTCGAAGCTTGCCATAAAGCTTCTCCCTCCTGAGAGTCTCCAGAACCACTCTCAAGTGCTCATCATGCTCCTCCTCAGTCTTCGAGTACACTAGGATATCATCGATAAACACCACCACGAACTTGTCCAAGTATTGGTGGAACACCTTGTTCATCAAGTTCATGAACACCGTTGGGGCGTTGGTCAGCCCAAACGGCATAACCAAGAACTCAAATTGACCATACCACATCCTGAATGAGGTCTTCGAGATATCCTCCTTTTTCACCTTCACCTGATGGTAACCTGGCCTCAGATCAATCTTAAAAAAATACCCTCGCCCCACTCAGTTGATCGAAGAGATCGTCGATCCTCGACAACGGGTACTTGTTCATGATCGTGAGGTTGTTGAGTGTCCTGTAGTCGATACACATCCTGACCGACCCATCCTTCTTGGGTAAAAGAGTACCGGTGCACCCCATGGTGAAGAACTTGATCGAATGAAGCCCTTGTCCTGCAGCTCATCCACCTGCTCTTCAACTCTACCAGCTCACTATTGTTCACCCTATAGATGTACTGAGATATCGGCTCTGTGCCGGGCACTAAGTCTACAGAGAACTCTACGTCTCTGTCCGGTGGTAGTCCTGGTAAATCCTCTGAAAAGACGTCCATGAACTCGCTATCAACGGGTGTGGCACTGCCTGCTCCTCAACTGATACTCCGCAGAAGACTCACTGTTTTGCTCCTCCTGCTGTCGGGTGAACTTGAACTCTGGCTCTTTGGGTGCTCTGAAAAGAACTCTACCCCCGCAAATCTATGCTGGCGTGGTGCCTACTCAACCAATCCATGCTGAGTACGATATCGTAGTTCGGCAATGACATCACAAACAGACTCACATCCAACTCTCGGCCTCCCAAATCAACTCTCTGACCCTTGTAAATATCACTAACGAGGATAATGCCACCCCGGTCATGATCTTGCAAGTCCTAAGCAATGATTCAGATACAAGGTGGTGTCTCATAGCAAATGATACAGACACGAAACTGTAGAAGCCTCCGAATCGAATAATGCAAAAGTTGGAATGGAGTCGAGAAGAATAGAACCTGTGATCAGCTCCCGATAGCCTCTGTGTCCTCAGCTGCCATGGCGAAAGCTCGCTCCTGCTGACCTCCCCTAGCCTACTGCTGATGCTGAGAGAACCTCTGCTGCTGAGTCTGCAAAGGTCCCTTCTACTGCACTGCTGGAGCTCTAGCCTCCCTCCCTGAGCTGCTCGTCCGAAGACAGAGGACACTCCCTCAACTAGTGCTCCGCCGAACCAAAGTAGGCACCTCCCGAGCCTCTTCCTGCAGTCATTCCACACATGTCCTGGCTTCTTGCAGAAACCATAACTGACGGGCTGCTGCCTGAGTGCCTGCGGCTGAACCCTCGGTTGCTGCTGCACCTGTAGAAAGGTGCACGGCCCTGACCCTGGAACTGCCTCTGCTGCTGCTGGTGCTGATGCTGCTAAAAGTGTGGCCTCTTGGCCGGTTCCCCGCTACCACTGGCTCCCTGGGTGTCTCGCCCCCTCTTGAGCCTCAGCTCAAGATTATCCTCTGCTGCTAGGGCACCTGTCATGCCCCGCTCCCGTAGGAGCGATCGTCCTCACTAAGGCGTGATACCACACGGGCCTAGGTTTCTCTCGTGCAAGGCCAAGTCCAGAAATGGCCGATTTAAGTAGGCCACAGAGTGTCCCTATTTGCAGCAGAAAGTAAAAGAACACAAGTTGGAACAAATTTAATCTCTTTATTGATATTCAAGAAGTTTACAAACGGAGCTAGGCTAGGATTATAAGTCGCTCAAGCTCTCTCTCTCTCTAAAACATAAAAGGCATGCCAAGCGGCTTACAAGTTGGAATGATTCATGGTGATGTTCCGATACATTATGTCCTGTATATGGTGCTTCAGTTCCTTTGTAACGCTCCAAGGCTCCAGAGTTAGCTCTGCGCCTTAGTACATTCAAGGGAAGCTCCGTACCTGACGACGTCTCCTGTACCCTGCAAGCAAACTGTGGGGTTATCAGTACATTGTTATGCACTGGTGGGGATGCTAGCTCGTCCACTCGCTATCATTACCAAACACGTTCATTTTACTTCTGTGCATCCTCTATCATTATTGTCTTTCTAATCTTACCTTAGGATCAATTTTATGGTATATTTCAAAACCTATCTCGTGTTACCAATTTTAAATGTTTGCATAGAAATACATACACGACTTACCCATACTTACCGTCCGGTCTTCCCTGTCCAAAGTAAACCAAGTTAGTCAATAATTCATATATGACAACTTAACGTAATCCACGCAAACATTCAGTGTCAAGGGCGTGTCCCTGCCTCAGGTTCTAGCGCGTCGTTGGAGTGTTTCTAACTCATTTGTACGAAGTACTCTAGTTCATCTGGTGTGTTGTATTCAAGCCTGTTCTGAAGGCGCTTCGTTCAGTTCCACAGTTGTTCAGCTTACTCAAGTTGTCAGGATGTGTTATACTCAGCTGTTGTTTTATTATTTCATTCAGTAACATAGCGTGTTCAGCTAGTTAGATTTACTTGTTTCAATACAAGGTCTCGTACACGAATTACCGCAATTGAGCCAACTTAATATATGCACCGGTCGCTGGCATCACAAGCCATTTTGGACACGTTTCCCTTGTTATTCTTACCGATTATAGCGTGATGGCTGGTACACCTTGATAGTCTTATGAAATAACTGACCTTATGTCTGGTGTGTGCCCGAGCCCGCACAAAGTCCACCCGTAAGCAATGATTCTGCCTAGGTCGGCCACGATGTCACTGATCGTTGCCTTGGAATCCCTTTTTGATTCTCCCCCCGTATACGAGTGGGTTGTTCACGACCATTTTGTATTGTCTTGTCATTTTAACTTAATGGCTGTCTTTGAGCCATAGGCCGTCTGTGAGCCATAATGCGTTATCGACCAGGTTGTCGGCGGTGTCCGTGTAGCACGGGTACCGTGCCTGTTGCACATCCCGAAATACCTGTCGCTAACCATTCCTTTCTTTCTTATCTTTTATTCATTCTTTTTTTCTTTTCACTTGTTCGTTCGTTCATTGATTCATTCACGTATTCATTCATTCATTGATTCATTCATTCACTTATTCGTTCATTCATACATTATGCAACTCCCTATGCAGGAGTCGTCTTGGTGACCCATCGGTTCCGAAGTCTTCTAATGTTGCTATACTCTACTCGGAAGACTATGTCGATAGTCTTTCCATTTCATTGTTGTAAACCATTTATTGCTTCATTGCTGAATGCATAAGGAACTAAAAATGTAAGCTTGTGCCTTGGCACGAGCGTGGTGCGGTGCGAGAGTTCTTATTTTTTTGAGTTCTTTTCCATGTTCTAAACAAGCATACAAGATGAGATTATTCCCTTAGATAGGTGCGTTGAGTCATTTATTAGCATGTGTGGTATTATCGCCAAGCAATTCTAGCAATAGTGTCCATATTATTAAGTGTCTAGGCTAAGCAAAGACAGGTTCATCGGAGCCACCCACCTTAGCGATGTTCGCATCGGCCGAGCGATACTCTGAGCGTACCCTTGAAAGTCTAAGTCTGGATTCATCTTGATGGGCCAATATAGGTCTTGCATCGATTTGCATCGATACTTCATCAGGTCGACGCAACTCTTCGAGTCGACGGCACATTTGAGTCGTTGTACTTGCCGTTTGAATCGGCGTTCCGCTAGGACGGAGCGGTCATTACAACACCCACCAAAATATCCTCAAAAGTGGCACTTCGGTCACTCTTGGTCAAGGACTTGACTTTCTTGACTAACCCTTTCCGGAACCTTCGGGCCTTCGCCGTCTCACTGAGTCCTCAACAAATCTGCTCAGACGGCAGAACTCCCCAGCGTACTCCTCGATAGTCTGACTGCCCTGAAGCTCTCGAACTGCGTCTCCAGGGCGCCAAGAGCTGTATCAGAGAAAAACTTCTCTTGAACAGCTTCTTGAAGGCTGCCCAGTCTGCCCCTCTGTACAGACCCTCGGGTCCTCTGGTACTATATGCGGGCCAGGTCCTGCATCTGGCTACCTGTCGCCTCAATCTGCAGTCGTGCTAGAATCTCCGTCACCCGAAAGATCTCCTCGATGTGCTCTATCCAGTCATCTCGCTCGCAAAATCGTTCGTACCAGAAGGTCTAGGTGCACGATACTCGGTACAACTTAGCCAAAAGGTTGCGTGCATAACCATCCCGTTCGAACTATACTTCGATTTCGTATACTCGTTCGCTATTGTCAGCGTAAGGTTATTCAAGCATGCATTACATTTGCTAACTTTTAGCATTGGTTCCTTCTAACTAAAGTCCATCGTAGTTTGGCACAAAGGCCTTCGCCTATCGATTCGTTCAACCGAGTACTCGTACGAGCTTTTAAAAATATTAGACTTATTGTATGGAACATCCCAAGGCATAACGAGAGAGAGCGTATACTTCTTTGTTTCCAAGCGAGCTTTCAAAACAGAAGAATAGAAATAAAGTCCAAGGACGTAAAGCCGTGCTCTGATACCAATCTGTCATGCTCCGCTCCTGTAGGAGCGATCGTCCTCGCTAAGACGTGATGCCGCACGGGCCAAGGTTGCTCTCGTGCAAGGCCAAGTCCAGAAACGACCGATTTGAGCTAGGCCACAGAGTGTCCCTATTTGCAGCGGAAAGTAAAAGAACACAAGTTGAAACAAATTCAATCTCTTTATTGATATTCAAGAAGTTTACAAACGACGCTAGACCGGAATTATAAGTTTCTCAAGCTCTCTTTCTCTCTCTATCTGAAATATAAAAGGCGTGCCAAGTGGCTTACAAGATGGAATGATTCATGGTGATGTTCCGATACATTATGTCTTGTATATGGTGCTTCAGTTCCTTTGTAACGCTCCAAGGCTCCAGAGTTAGCTCCGTGCTTAGCACATTCAAGGGAAGCTCCGCACCCGACGACGTCTCATGTACCCTACAAGCAAACTGTGGGATTATCAGTACATTGTTACGCACTAGTGGGGAGGCTAGCTCACCCACTCGCTATCATTACCAAACACGTTCATTTTACTTCTGTGCGTCCTCTATCATTCATTGTCTTTCTAATCTTGCCTTAGGATCAGTTTTATGGCATATTTCATAACCTATCTCGTGTTACCAATTTTAAATGTATGCATGAAAATACATGCACGACTTACCCATACTTACCGTTCGGTCTTCCCTATCCAAAGTAAACCAAGTTAGTCAATAATTCATATATAACAAATTAACGTAATCCATGCAAACATTCAGTGTCAAGGGCGTGTCCCTGCCTCAGGTTCTAGCGCGTCGTAGGCGTGTTTCTACTCATTTGCACGAAGTACTCTAGTTCATCTGGTGTGTTATATTCAAGCCTGTTCAGAAGGCGCTTTATTCAGTTCCACAGTTGTTCAGCTTACTCAAGTTGTCCGGATGTGCTATACTCAGCTATTGTTTAGATATATTTTATTCAATAACATAGCATGTTCAACTAGTCAGATTTACTTATTTTAATGCAAGGTCTCGTACGCGGATTGCCGCAATCGAGCCAATTAATCCATATGTACCGGTCGCTGGCATCACAAGCCATTTTGGGCATGTTTCTTGGTATTCTCACCTATCATAGCGTGATGGCTGGTACACCTTGATAGTCTTTTGAAATATCCGGCCTTATGTCTGGTGTGTGTTCGAGCCCGCACACAGTCCACCCGTAAGCCATGATTCCGCCTAGGCCGGCCACGAGCACTGATCGTTGTCTTTGAATCCTTTTTTGATTCTTCCCCCCCGTATACGAGTGGATTGTCCATGACCATTTCGTATTATTTTGTCATTTTAACTTAACGACTGTCTTTGAGCCATAGGCTGTCTGTGAGCCATAATGCGTTATCGACCAGGTTGGTAGTGGCGTCCGTGCAGCACGGGTAGCGAGCCCCGTTGCACGATCCCGTTATATCTGTCGCTAACCATTCCTTTCTTTCTTATCTTTTATTCATTCTTTTTTTACTTGTTCGTTCGTTCATTGATCATTTACTTTCATTCATTATTCGTTGATTCATTCATTCACTTATTCGTTCATTCATACATTATGTAACTCCCTGTGTGGGAGTCGCCTTGGCGACCCATTGGTCACGAAGTCTTTCAATGTTGCTATACTCTATTCAGAACGACTATGTCGATAGTCTTCCCTTTTATTATTGTAAACCATTCATTGCTTCATTGTTGAACTCATAAGGAACTTAAAATGTAAGCTTGTGCCTTGGCATAAGCGTAGTGCGGTGCGAGAGTTCTTATATTTTTCGAGTTCTTTTCTATGTTCTAAACAAGCATACAAGATGGGATTATTCCCTTAGCTAGGTGCGTTGAGTCATTTATTAGCATGTACGGTGTTATCGCCTAGCGATTCTAGCAATACTGTCTGTATTATTAAGTGTCTAGGCTAAGCAAAGACAGGTTCATCGAGCCACCCACCTTAGCGATGTTCGTATCGGCCGAGCGATACTCCGAGCGCGCCCTTGAAAGTCTAAGTCTGGATTTATCTTGATGGGCCAATATAGGTCTTGTATCGATTCGCATCAACACTTCATCAGGTCGACGCAACTCTTCGAGTCGACGGCTCATTTGAGTCGTTGCACTTGCCATTTGAATCGACGTTCGCTAGGGCGGAGCGGGTCATTACAGCACCCCCAAAATCTCTCTTCTTCTTGTACACAGTACGAAATAAGCTCATTTAGAGTCCATTTTTCCTTTTGACAGTTGTAACTAACCTTGAACTGATTGTACTGTGTAGGAAGTGAGAGCAATACCAAATAAACGAGCAAGTCATCCGACAAGTCGAGCTTAAGTGCCTTAAGTTTTGAAGCAATATGAGACATCTCCATGATGTACTCCCTTATGTTATCTTTGCCTTTATACTTCATGGTAATCAAGTGCAGCAAAAGTGTGCTTTTTCTGCCTTATTATTCTTTACAAATTGCTTCTCGATTTTAGCAAGGAATTGTTTGGCATTGGTAACCTCATCAGATACTGCACCCCTAAATGCCTCTGGAATACCGTGCTTTATGATCATTAGACTCATACGGTTTGAGCGTTCCCACTTCTCGAAGTTCACTCTGTCACCAGATGAACTGTCATCCTTAGGAGTAGTGGGACGCTCAATCCTAAGTACAAGGTCTAGATCCATGCAGCCGAGAATAATATAAATGTTCTCTTTCTAGTCCTTGAAGTTTGTCCCGTTAAGCATTGGAATTGAGTTCAGATTAGCAGATATTGAAGCAACACTAGCTGAAAAGAGAACAAAAAAATAAATAAACAAATATGCTCTAATTAATAACCAAAAGGTAAAATGTAGTCAAACAAATTCAAGTAATGGTGAACCCCATCTCAAGATACCTAGTACATCATTAATATCAAGTCTTTGGATAGTGATATTAACTGCAAGTGGTACTCTTGGTGTAGTGATCAAACGTTGACAATAAGTCATGTCAAATAATAAGCCTATCTTTGGATCGAATTATTATTCACATGTAAACTGTATAATTGTCACACATTTATCACCACAAGTATGTGTGTAATTCGGCCAAGTATTAACCTTCCTTTGGGCCGCTAATACCCGCATGAATATACACACACAAATATCCGACATCCCTCGTAGACTATCTACGCAAGAGAGGTCACTTTGACGACATCTTGTTTCAATGAGTCTACTTAGAATATTGGACAACTATTGCTAGTCATAAAAGGCACCAAAAATTGAATGTTGACTAAATTTTGCAAATTGAATCATGTAAAAAAACCTTAAGTACATGCGTATTTATAAGATTATTACTCAAATAAAGTGATCATGAGTCAACAGAATGAACTAACATATTCATCTGAAGATATGCATTACCATATTGCATCAAATAACCCATAATCCTTACTTCAAATAAGAATATTTTACCGAAGATAAATCCTAAGTTTTCTTTCACTGAATCATATAAATAAGCTAAATTATTTTCGAAAAACTTAACGGGATCAATGCAGTAAAAAAAATTAAAAAATTAAAAATAATTATACTGAAACCTTCCAAAATTAGCAGGAGTGGTTGTCATGCCATCTTTAGTTCTATATTAATGCATGTAGCTGATAGGATCTCTGCTGAATTTTATATACTGGTAAGGTTAAATTTCCAACAACAAATCCCTAATTTACCAAATCTTCAGTCTTTTTCCAAATCCCCAACAAATATGAAACCCTCATAAGCAAATTCTCCCAATTAAATGGTCCTTGAGAAACTAGAAACCATAACTCTGACTCATGGAAACCCTAGGTTGAGCACCAGTTGCCAAAGAATTTGAAGAAAGAAGAAGAAGAAAAAATACGCACAATTCTTCAAGAATCCAATAATAGACATGGCCGCTCCAAGACCTAACTATTGTCAAAGCAATAACCTAACATTAATCTTCCAAAATATTTGAAGAATCTCTCCAGTGCTAGTACAATTTTTTTTAGTTGGAGTCGAAAAGCTGAGTTGAGAAATCGTTGTAAAAAAATAAAATAAAATAATGTCTTCTCTTTGTTAGAAACACAATGATGTATTCCCATTCCAAAAAAACTTTCCGTGCCTTATTGTTCTGTAGCATAATAATGGACATTTGGAAGTCTATCAGAGAGGAGATCTAAAGTTGGGTGGTCGATGAAAAAAATTGGTTCAAACATAGGTAAAATAAATCATCGAAACCAATCACTATCCAATATTCAAAACAAAAATAATGATTTAATTTTATATTAAAAAATTCAACATTATGCATAATAAGATCTAAACTGGTGGGGAAAAAAAATTTAATCCAACGATCCAAATCCTAAATTAAGTTAGATCTAACAATTTAGGGTTTCTAAACACCAATAAAAATTGAATCTGAAAATTTCGAACTCATGAATCAAACAATGAAGGCTCTGATACCATTTGTTAGAAGTTTATTGTGCCCTGTTGATTCATGAGATGAAGAACATAAATTAAATTGATTACGGAAGCGTACCTGAATCCATTGCTAGACTTGATGGATGTTGAAGCGATCGTCTCTTTATGGGTTTGATCTTCCACCCCGCTACGGCCCTTAATAACAAAGATGAAATATTTGTTCCTCTCTTTGTTGATGGGGATACAGAAGGAATAGAGAAAACCCTCTCTTGGTGGCCGTATGAGTTGGGGACCATAACCCTAATGAATACACACACACACACACACACACACATATATATATATGTGTGTGTTGTGTGTGTGTGTGTGTGTTGTGTGTGTGTATTTCTAATTTGGCCCCTCATCAAATTAGAATTATCTCCGGTATCTACACATTAATTCCATGACAATTATACCCTTAAGCCAATTTTCAAATAGACCACTTTAATTTGGCTTAATTATTTAGATAGCCCAAACATAATTATTTTTACATATGTAGCCCCTTAATTATTGAATAATTCCAACAGTTTCTACAGGAGATTAAGCAAGATTAAACATGATGGTCTAAAATAATAAATCCTTAAATATTAAATACCCAAAAAATATCCAAAAATTCTCAAAAAATATAAAATATATAATATATAAATAGTCCATATAAAGGCCATATGACCTTAATATGTTTATACCTCACCCATAGGCTCAAGCACGACTCATAATGATCATGAAATCTAAATAAAGAATAGGAAAGAGTTCAGGAAACCCTTAGAATAGAGAAGAGAGAATTAGATGGAATAAGATGAAAAGAATATGAAACTCAACTCTATTTATATGTTTTTGGAGACCAAACTCGGACAGAGTTTGGTTCCCTAACGTTCAAAAAATTGAATGTTTGAGCCGAATCTACATGGAGACCTAATCCAACAAGATACTGGGTCAGGGTGACTAAGTTCGATCTGAGTTCAGACTGAACTTGGTTCGAGTTTGGTTGCCCTATGACCAGGTTGGTCAGAGTGTAGAATGGATTGGATTTTGGGTTTGGGCTTTTTAAAATAGGTAGACTTTTTGTTTTTGTGGACTGGATAAAATAGGAACTGTGTAGGCTTATTTAGAAGTGGTGTCATGACCCGCCCGGTATAGGGGCACGAATAGTGAACAATGTCCATCCTACGCCGCGGCATCGGCGGTAGAACGTTGTCTAAGTCACTAACTATCAATCTCGCACAATGATATAATGTATCTGTCATAGATCTTAACTCCAAATGGAGGACAAAGTACAAAAATAACTGAATACCCAATCACAATCTAAAGCATGATAATGTATCAAAGAACTCTAATAAACTACAAAGTCTAAAACATCAACCACTTCTAAATACAATGTCAAATCCAAATTTCAAATATAATAACAAAGTCTCCATTATATACACATGCTGTAACTCCCCTATATTTTATATGGATAATTATTGATTTATTATATAGTTTATAGTATTTTAGAGAAATTGATATGATTATGAGATATGGTGCATAATATGATATATATATGCACTGCTAATAAAACCTAGTAGTAATATTATTTATCCTGAGTAAATATGTTTTAGAAATTCTTAGAATTATTTTTCTATATTTATGGTATTAGAGATTTTATTAATTTTTATATATAAATTTGTGGTATTAAATTTTATATTTATTTATATATATGCTTATATATGAGTGTGTATATATAAGTGCTTATATAATTGTTATATAAGTGTGTATATATATTGTATAATATATATCTATATATATATATATACAATTATTATTTACAATTATAATATATATATAATTGTATATATATATATATAATATATATATATTTTATATTTATATATATATATTATATATTATATATACAATTATATATATATTCTAATTATAAATATATAATTGTATATATTATATCTATATATATATATATTATTATATATATATATATATATATATATATATATATATATATATACATTATATATATATTATAATTGTAAATATATATTGTATATATATATATATATATATATATATATATATATATATATAATATATAAGAATTATATATAATATATATATATATATATATTATATATATAGATTATATAATATATATATATATATATAATATATATATATATATTATATAATATATATATATAATAAATATAAATAAAAAAAAAAAAATATATATATATATAAATATATAGTGTTTGTTTAAAAAAAAGAAGAAAAAAAGAAACCAGATGTTACTGTTCCTAGTGAACAGTAGCAACTAATTGGCCGAAACCCCCTTCCAGCCTTTTCCCGCGAGGAAAAAGGCTTAAGCCTTGCGCACAGCTAACTCAGTTTTTCCCAGATCAAAACTCATAAGAAATTGATATCTACCAAGATCAATTGAAATCTAGATCCTAACAAATCTAAGAGATGATTCACATCAATTCTACTGGTCCTAATCCAAACCTACCTTAGAATCCATCAGAAACCTTACTACACTAAAACAACAAAATTCGACTCTTAGGTTTGCAAATAATGGCGGACTAAGACAGCTGCTCTATTTTGACGGTCTAAATCTGTCATTTCTATCAAAATATATTAGAATATTATAAAATAGAGGATGGATGTACGAGTCTCTTTTTCCTAAAATTTTGTCGCCTATAATGGAGCCTAAAAAACACTTTTTTCATCTCTCTCTCTCATCTCTCTCTCTGAGAAGGACTCAATCCATCACAATAGAACAAAGAAGGAAAGGGGGGTTTTTCTCCTCTTCGTTGAACGAACCCTAGGTAAGAAGTTGTTGTTGTTGTTGTTTCTTCTTCTTCTCTTCTTCTTCTTCTTCTATTTTTCAATCGAATCGATCTGATGTTCAATTTGTTCTAGGTTTTGAATAGGAAAGGGGGTTTTTCTTAGAGCATGCAAGGAAGAACTAATTAGGACTCCATGGGCTGAGACCTTACGGTTCGGTTCTGGTAGGGAAATTGGCTAGGGTTCTACCGGCGACGCACTTCTTTTTTCTTCCGTTATGACTGCAGTTTCGATTGTAAGTCTTCTTCTTCTTTTTGTATTTTGCCTGCAATAAAGCTTGAGTTTTGCATCAGCAAACTTATAATGATGCTCGAAGCGGAGGCTTCATGAACATGTGTTAAGGTTTTTATACTGTATGGAGTATGGAACTATGTAATATTGGGGTGACAAGCAACTAGTTGTAGTTTTGCTGCTTAAGATAATATTTTGGGTGGAGTATAACTCAGGTGATCTCGAGTTAGAGATCTACCAAAAAATATTTGCTTACCAGTAAGAGTGGTCCCCTTCCAGATTTATCCATTAACAATGCACCTATGCAGTCATTGGAAACTGTATCGGTATCGACCGTATCGGTATTGGATCGGGACGTGCCAAACCGTATCGGTATCGGCCGTATTGATCGGTATCGGCCGATACTTTAAACCATGGGCTATGAATAAAAGAATTCAGAAAAGTACCACGAGTTATACTAAGAATAAAACTATTTATGTATTTTTTTTATTGGTATTTCTCTATATTCAGAAGTTGATATTAGAAAACAAAAATGGTCTAGCCATCGTTTCCTATAATGTTAGATCTCTTACATGTGATAAACTGATTGCAACTTTGCCACAAGTATTTTTTTCCCACAAGTATTGGTTCATTACATCTCTAATTAACCGGGATGGTTAGGGTGGGGTAGATGGGTGGGGAATATATTTTAACGTGGTCTTTTGATATCTATTTAAACCCCTCGTTTCAGCCTGAATTCACTCACACACCTAATTGGTTATTTGCAGCATTTGAAGGTTTGTATCTCTTCCTCTCCTTTCTGTCTTTTCAATATACTTCTCATGTTTCCTGCAAATTTGTTCCTATTTTGGTACCTACTTGTCTGGTCTTATGCCTTCTACATGTGCTTTTGGTTTGACTGAATGCACAACATATACCTAGTTTGAATACTTTTTGGCATATGAATCTGATCCACATTTCATTGTTCACATATACAGTTCTAATCTCCCAAATTAGCAAAGAATGAAACAACTATCTTACGATCCAACAGATGAAAATTTTGGGTTTTGCTAAAATAAGATAATATTTATAGGAAGGAGTACTCTCACATTTGCATGACACACAATGACAAATACAGATGTATGAAACAAGAATGCACCTGACAAATATACCTTTCTCACTTGCACACCAAAGTCGGAAGTATTGCAAGTAGTTTTAGTTTTCTGCTTGTGTTTTGTTTGTGCAATAGCAGTCTCTCTGAAGCAGACATATATATATATATATATATATATATATTATATATATATATATTATATATATATATATATAAGGCTTCCGAGGTTCAAGAAAGGAGGAAATGATGTCAAGGTTGGTGATCAACATGATCTATAATCCTGTGTCTTGTTCACCTTCTTCTTATTATTATTCTATTTGTGGTATGTATCATGAACAGTCATGTGGCTTACTGGTGATGAAGTTGGGAAACTCAAATTTGTTGATTTTTTATTTATCTCGTTAGTCAAATGGGATGACCATGACATCCAAAGTACTATTTGGTACTTATGTCTTATATTTGGTCTGTTTAACTTTGAGTTAGCTAGTTTGAGACATTTCACAATGACATAGCTTGAACAAGTTGATTAAGCAGAGTTAGGCTTGTGAACATCAATATTAGCTTAATCAAGCAGGCTCGATCGAACTGCATTATTTATTGGCTAACAAGCCAAGGTTGGACTTTGCCATGTCCGAAGCTTGAACAAGTCGATTCCGTTGGTTCCATAACCGACTAGTGATCGGTTCGACACTATGCATCTTCTATGTAACTAATATTGGCATCTTAATTACTGCATTTGCAAATTATATTTGACTGGTGAGGTTGTCACCACCCCCTGTGATTGCCAGCCACACTGGAGTAATTCCTTCTGAATATATAGTTGCATGCTTCAACTTGTCTATAACACATGTTAGATAAATCCCATGTTAATAAATACGAACTTTCTTATGCGAGAAAGTAAGTTAAGGTGAATTTTTTTACTACATCATAAGACTACTGGCTATTACCTGTTTGACAATAATAAGGTTACTGCCACAATTGGAAAGAGTTTAAATTTTGATTATAGTGATGGACTACTCCCGATATATTAATAATACCCTTATATATTTTAATATGTTCAGGATGATCAAAATTATTAAACACATGGAAATAAATCTCAGTAAACAAATATACTGGGATAATAGACTTTGTATCCTAGGATAATATACTTTGTATTTAGTTATAGACTTTGTATCCTGCATCATAGACACTTTGTATCCTGCATCATAGACTTTGTATACTGGGATAATAGACTTTGTATCCTAGGATAATAGACTTTGTATCCTGGGATAATATGTTCAGTTATGTCACTAATCAATTTCTGCCATGGAAATATCTGGGATAATAGACTTTGTATTCACAATTCCTATCACATCTCAGTAAACAAATGCATCAGAAGAAAGTAAAATGTGGACTTTAAAATTTGTTTTGTGCCATAGCATATCCTTAATCAACAATTACTTGGAAAAATTAGATAGTTTCCCTACAGAGTCATTTTGAACTGAGAAATGTTCAATTACATGCTAGTTATTTCTTCTTTTATGATAATAGAATTGCAAGTTGAAGCATAAAGTGCGGATAAATGTTTCCCTACATGATGCAACAAAAATTAAATAGTTTCCCAATGGTAATAAATCTAAATTCCAGACGGGTAATACTAATGATTTTTCTAGTGTCTTTATTCTCAAGTACATACCTGTATGTTATCTTTTTCTTTGTGATTGTTTGCACTAACTAAAAATCGATATTCTTTTTTATCTTAATTGGCATTTTTTTTGTTTTTGATTATGTCAGGAGATGGAACCCAATCTAGTAGAGATGAACTTTATAGTGATCATGAAGCTAATGAGAATGAATCTAATAATGGGGATCCTTCTAGTGGTTATCAAGGAAGCACTTCTAATCGAATCGGTGATTATTTTACCTTTATCTAATATGTGCTATGAGACTGCTTGTTATCTATATATGTGGAAATAGTATTTGAATTTGTTGCATCAGGTTTTACTTCAGAAATCATGGCCTCCAATGCTTTCAACTGTTCAATTTCAATGGAGAGAAAATCAATTATATACCAAACAATTCCTACAAGTCTTTTATTTTTACCTTTTCTTGGTACAGTGACGATTGGCTTCAGAATGCAGAAGAAGCTCCGAGATATGTTCCTGATATTGCTTGATCTTTGGATCACAATATATTGTTGTAGCAGTAAAAGCAAAGAAAATGAGATTAATGAGGAAAATTTATACGACATGAAAGGACAAAATCAGTCTAGGGTAAACCTCTTCTGCTATATATGATTTCTCCATTTCAAGATCCTCTATGCATTTTTTGCTTTACAAAGTTCAATAATTCTATCTCTAGTCGCCTGCAGTTGGGAGTTTGAGCCTATTGTCTTCCTAAAAAAGCTCAAGCACTAAGTTAAGCAAACAAGCTAGCTGTTTTACCTTGGTATCTGACAATTTCCACATTGTGTTTCAATATTCAGCAATCAAATTTACAGCAACATTTTCTACTATTAGCATCTCTTTGTAGAGCTTGGATTTCTAGTTCTATCTCATAGTCAATTGATGGCTTTCGACCTCCTCTTTCAAGCATATACCTGATGATGCCAACAACTAGCATAGTTAGAAGAGAAGTTCTTATAGTATAGACCAACCACAACAGGTAAGCATAACTTTAAAAACATCTAAATATTCCACATCAAAAATGATTTGGGGAGGTGGACGGGCTATCTACAATTCTTTTGGAAGAACGAAAAACTAAATAAAGCCTTTATACCAAATTTTTAGGGTCGACAATTATCAACAACTGTATTTTTAGCTACATGGGGCAATCCCATGAAGTTTTGAACCTTCCCTTCTAAAATGGAAAGGAAAAAGCAAAATCTGACTATATAAAGTATGCAACATTTTATGTGCCTCCAGTCCATAGTGATGGAAGTCAACTTCTAAAGTATAAAAGAGACAACATTTATCATAAAGAGCATGGCATAAGCTTTGGAAGGGACTGATGTAGCATAAATTCAACTTACCTTCTTCTCTATCATGTTTATGGTATCTTCAAGCTTTTCAACAAAACATTCAAGAACCTTAATTAACCTCCTCTTCCTTCTCTTTAGCATACACCCTATTTGCCTCTGTAATCTGATTTAGATAATCCAACTTTAGGACAAAAAAGATAACTCATGCAACTTACAGAATACGAACAACAAGTGAAGGCTACTTAAATTGATACCTGCCGAGCTTCAACAACAATAGCTTCATTTTAGTTAGCTAAAGAACCTACCATTTCAAGCTTATCATTTAAGTTGGCAGTTTCTAGTTGGAAATGATCCCTCTCAGTACTAACCCTTTAAAGAAAGGGTATTAGAAACCACATCATCTGACAATCTACTTAAACTAGCCTCATCCCATTCTTCCAATTTCTATAATAAGGATGAGACAATGCTGGTTACTTTAATTTCTACAAGTTTTTCTTGCTAACTGCAATTTCACTATCTAAAAATAAAAAAATAAAATAGAATGAATTTTTAGAATTAGAACAACAACATGACCAATGGGCACCTTAAAGTGAACATGCTTATGGGAAATTAATGTTTCCAATATGGAACACCAAACCGATTGAGAGATGTTCTTATTGTAACATGTGATTTTTTGCCCATTGTGAAGTAATAGCCACAAATTACATAGCTTATGGGTAAATCACTTGGAATGGAGTGGACCATGCATTTTGGTAGGTAGTGATCACCAAGTTAGTTATCCCCAGGGAGCATTGAAGTTAGTTATTCTTAACTAATGTACTCCATTCTATACTTTGTCTCCTTGTCTGTTTTCATCCAGCAGTAGAAAGTAGATTGGGATATCAACTAGAATTTTAGACAAATTTCTATTTCATGTGAGGCAACAATGTTGTCATCAATTGTACTACACAGAACGCTACATAAGAAGAGAGAAATTATTTATTTATCATTTAGAATAAAAGATCCCCATATGACCATCAGTGCGTGCAGAATATAAATTCATAATGTAGTAAATTATGTGGGGTTAATTATTTGTAAGTTGACCGTCCAATGATCGGAGAAGCTCATAAGTAGTCGAAGACATCAAAAGGATTCAATAAAGTTTTATGTGTTGTAGTAACCGATTGATATACAAAGATGGAGCAAAGTTTCAGAGTTTTTGTTTATTTTGTTAAGAAGCAAAATCTTAGTTTTCTTGACAAAGATTCGTTTGTATTCTTAAGATCAAGCATGTATTAAATATTTATTCTTAGTTACATCATTCTATGTAAATTTCAATAGTTAATATTGTATCTTTGTGTTTCAATGATTGTAGGTACCGGAACAATTTAACTTGCCAAAGACATATTTTTTAAAGGACTTAAAAGAAAACAAATTGCTTTTGGATGCTTAAATATTGATACACTGCCAAAGGAAGATGTTTATAGTATTATCGTCAATGAAGTCTTTGACCGTAATGCATATTTGTTTGAAGGGGATGGAAAGTTTGAAGACATTATGCTTCGTGATTTGATCAATTGGCCAAAAGAGTCTGTCAATTTATTAGGATTTGAATATTAGCTTTAGTTTTATTTTTTGGAGTGAACTTCTTATGTAATATGAAATACTATTTCTTTCTCATTTTGGATTTTATGTCTGAGAACAATTGCAAGTATTTAGATACTACAAACAATGTATATTCAATATTAGTTGACATTCTTGAAGATTGGTGGTTGTGTTCATTTTGAATTGAATGTATTTAATTTCAATTAAGATTCTTGAATGATCCGTGATATATTCGTTTTGAATTGAGTTTTCTAAATTATATTTAGATTCAATATGCGCATAATAGTTTAGAGAAAAAATAGATTTAATTAATTAAAAATAATTACTATGAAGTTTTACATAATTTTGACGAATGTTTCCTGTCAAAATGAATAACCGTGTTCAGCGAAATATTTGACAGATGAAATCTGCTGTTTATAATATGATAGACACAATCTGTCGTTTTTGCCACCTGCATATTGATGGTAGGAAACTGTCGTTAATAGTAAACTACACTTTATTTTTGACGGACCATGTGACGGATCAAAACCGTCAAAAATTTCAATTTTCGACGGTTTTAGTCTGTCGAAAAACACAAATTCTGACGTACTTCCAGCTCCGCCAATCAGGAACAAGGGATCACTGCCTTAGAGGCCAACTTGAAAACCATGACTGAAATGGTTACAAGTATGCATGTCGTGATCGTAGCATAACACATTGTTCCACGGTTGCGAATCCAATTCCAACCCAAGAACACATAGTAGCATCTGCACCTGTCAACACCGGCTTGTGGGGTATGTAAAACCCCTATTTTTTTTAAAAATTATTTTTATTAGACTTCAAAATTTAATTTATACAATTTATGATTTTTATTAATTATTAAAAATGACCTTAGCCATTGTTGTGTTTTGAGCACAAGACGACCATGAATTTTGGCATGGAAGATGTAGCAGTGCGCCTTGACTAGTGTACTAGCAATGCAGGGGGAAGCCTAGCCATGGTGATGTTCAAACTAGAAAAACCAGACCAAATAGTGAATTGACTTATTTAAATTATTTTAATTAAATATTATTTTATATATTGATTTTTAGATGACCCGGTTGGCCCAAACCAGTCCGAACTGGGCCCTGACCGAACCCAAGCCCATGCGAGCAGGTAGTGTAACCAAATGTGGCCATGTAGACTTATTTTATGTACTTAGAAATATTCCCTAAACTATTTTAGAGTTTTATGTACAATTTCTAATTATTTAAATATTTGTACAATTACTGGTATTCTTATTATTATAATAATATTTTATAAAAATAGTATATTTTTCTGGACCCGGATAAGGGTGTGTGGTATAGTCTACCCATTGGAGAAAATTTTATTATTTTATTAATATTAAAGTTATTTTGGGAACATTTAATAAATACGTTTATTGAGATGTTATTATTATCTTGAGTTGATTGAATTTATATATATTTATATATATTTATATATATATATATATATATATATATATATATATATATATAGATATGTTTATATATATTAAATATTTGGGTTAGATAACATTTAAAGTGTTATTTGGATTTAAATAGATTTTGGATATATATATATATATATATATATATATATATATATATATATATATATATATATATATATATATATATATATATATTATATATATATATATATATATATATATATATTTTATTTTTTTATTTTTATATATATATATATATATATATATATATGGATATATATTTAAATATATATATATATATATATATATATATATATATATATATATATATATATATATATATATATATATATATATAAAATATATATATATATATATATGGATATATATTTATATATAGAGTTTAAAAAAAATATAGAGTTTAAAAAGTATTAGGAAAGAAAAGATTTGAAAAGATTGTAAAAAAAAATAATAATAATGCAAGTGGTCGGCCCCACCAAGTGGGAGCCGACCACATAGCAGCAGCATGCTATATTGTGCGCCCCCTTTATAAGGAATAAGCAGCAGTAGCTGCAAAAAACTAATGGAGGCCGACCCCCCTCCCTAATATACACAGATATATATAAGTGTTATATATATCTATATGTTTTGGAAAAACCCTAATCTCCTTCTTCCTCCACCCTCGTCCAACTATCCCCGGCGAGCACACTCAGTCTCGTAAGCCGCAACGCAGCCACGCGACATCAGTCCCACGACGACGACATCGACAACAACAACAATAAAATAACAGAATCCTACTTTAATGTATCCCACTTCCCCGATCGAATTCTCTGTCAATTCTACTCCGTTTTTAGATCCGTAAATTGGTGTAGAGAGCCCACATGACCCTCTTCAAGATCCCCCAGGTGGATTTTGACATGGCCATCCAACTTGCTCGAAAAATCGAGACGAAGTTGGAGAAAAACCACTTTTCTGAATATTAAAAACTGTCGTAAAACACCAACTTGTCGGCCACTTTTATTGCTGTCCATTAAGCTTTCGTAAAAACTAATTAAAGGCAGTCAAAGACAACCTAACCGAGATTGTAACACGCCTTTTGGATTCACTTTTCATCTAGTATGTAGAAAGTTACACGTTGTTAAAGTTTTTCGAAAAACTGTAAATTCTGTTTTCAAAAAGTAGAGAAACACTCCGATACGGCGTCTGTCCCGACAAACCGGGCGACGTGGTCGCGCACTATACGCATCGAAAGGCGCGTATGGATGTTGTTGACGTGTGGGAACTGACGAAACCCGATTTTGTTGCATGTGTGCGAAGAAATCAGTGCGTATCCGTCGTGATACCCCGTATCGATACTTTGCAAATTAAGTCACAACTTTGTGCACACTCATCATATCGCGATGAAACTTGCACAATTGGACTCAAAATATTTTTTTGGTCCTGTGAGCCATGTTTGGTCCGATTCTGAGACCGTTGATCGGGACGCTATTTTGGCGGGCCCACAATCCCACTCAACGGGCGATTTTGTGTACAGCCCACCGGAATCCAAAATTGGACATACCATTGGGTTCGTCTCATCAAAACAAATCTGTAGATATATAGTTTGATGACTTTAGAGACCGTAGATATTGGCACGTATTTCGGTGCAAAGCGGGTCCAACGGCGGACATCGTTTTGACCCAAAATTACGAAATTGTGCCTGTTCTAGAATTTGACTTTTGGACAGGCGTTTCCTAGGCATATCTTTTATTCCAAACTCGTTCGTGATGTTTGTTTCAGCATCCGGTGCTTCTTGTGGATTTTGACTTTCGTGTTGACGATTCTGATTGTTGGATTTTGCTGCTTCTCGCACCACCCGCAGGCAAGATACCTTGCCTTATTTACTGTTTATAATTACATGCACCTCTACTTATTTATTTGCAGCATATTTATTAGTTGTTCTCAGTTGGATCAATTACTTGCTATTTTTATTTTACTTTATTTTGCTTTCAGTTATTTTTCCTTCTTGCCTTTTTATGCATATGGACCTAGTCTTAGCGAACTACCTTCTGTTAGTGACCTTCAGAGGGAGAAGACATATAAATGTATAGGCTACCCCAAATCCAAAAGCTGTAGTAACTGCGTACTATGGTAGTCGAGTCGCGAGGGTCACTAGCCTCGAGCTATGTGGACTGATGGGTCACGTGGGCCGCTAGCCTTGAGTTATGCCGGCTGATAGTATTGGTACTTGACGTGTGCGTGTTGTGAGTTGTTACTTGTCCTGGGGGAGTCAGCCTTCACCTGTCCATACATCAAGATGTCTTCTAATTGACTACTAGAAAGGTTATGAGACCTTAGCAAATTTTATGTTCCAATCATGGCATGGAAAAATGTCACATCACGGAGTAATATGTTACCCCTTGTCCTTGTTTGGTTGTAGGGGTAGCCTACTGTTTCGATGATGGGATATTGAGCTATGTTATGGTTTGGACACTTTTACTTCATCTTTATTTTTATGGTGCATTTATATTCAGTTTATATGGTATGTTCTTCCTGTATCTTGTTACGTCCCTCTGAGGACCTGGTTATCTCTCCAGGTGTGTGCTTCTGTGATATTGCAGGTGTTCTAGTCGAGGCCATGATCTTCTCCATCCTTTCGAAGATGATTGCACTTGGCTTGTCTTGTTATTTCATCTATTCCTCCTTGTACCTTTTACTTGAGATAGTTGGTAGTGGACTTTGTCTCCGCCCAACGTATTGTACAAAGACTTATTACAGTTGAATATATCTTTTATTCTTCATTTGTGGATGAGATTAGATTACTCTTGGTTTACTGTATTTTACAGCTTATGTATACATACGAGGGTTCCATATATTGTGGTATACTTCGTATGTATGCAGCTGGCATGGATACGTACCTAGTCCTAAGTATTTTGGGACTGGGGCATTACATGTTTTTGTGGTGGCCCATGCAGGTCGAGTTTGTCACTTCGGTTACGTTACTGTACCGATGTGAACCTGTAATATAGGATTAGATTTATAGGAATCTCATCCATACAGCTTGACCTCTTCCTTTGGCTTCAAATTCCGAACTCTCGTTCGACTTCCTTGAATTGTATCTTGCTTGATTCCTTTCTACCGTTGATTCTTATTTTCGTGCTTAGTGTCAACTAGGAAGATGACTACACTAGTATATGCTCATAGGTCAAACACATGGCTAGAATGGTTATATTGGCAATTGGAATACATTTAAGACTCTAATTGAGTTAAAGGGTTTTTTTTAAGTGTGATTTAATGATTAGTAATTTGTAAAGTAGGATATTACCACGAAAAGTTTTAACCTTGAGATTTCTAAATAGTAAACACCAGAGGATTTATAGAATTTCATACTTGGTTTAAGAAATTGATTGATTTTCAAAGATTTGATATTTATGATTTATTGGATTATAGTTATACATCCTTGCACAAGTATAAAATTGATTTGCTTTTCGAGTTGTGATATTTATGAGTTTGGGTGATAGATATACATTTTTGAACAAATATAAAATTTATTTGATTTTCGAGTTTTAATGTTCATGATTTATTGTATTATAGTTATGCACCTTGAACAGTTATAAATTTGGTTTGAAAATGATCTTAGCTTTTAAAAATGGTCGTAGGAATTATTGAAATGGAGTTGTACAACTTGCGATTTTCGTGTTTATAAAATTTTAAATTTTAAGGGGAAGTAATGACGGTGAATTTTGGTTTAAAATATTTGAAAGTTATGAAAACGATTTTTGAGAATTTTTTTTATTTTAAATTGTGTCCTATGATTGAGGATTTACAAATCTATTTAGATTTTTGGTAAAAAAAAAGATTTTGACTGATAAGATTATTTGAAAATTTAGTTTAATGTGGGATTGCTAATATTAATTTTTTTTTGAAGAATTTCGAAGGATGTGATGGAAAGTTATTTTGATTGATTAAAGGAAGTTACCATTTAAAGGTTGTGAGTTTGTTGGAATAACATAGCATAAATAGAAGTTAAAATTGATGAGAGCATTGAGCTTAATTTTTTTGAGATTGCTTTTAATATGCTAAGAGTTTTATTATAAATTATTTGAAAATTTCAGAGTGATTAAATTTTTGATTGATTGTGAAATTTTTATGGATTCGTAAATTATGAACTCTTGAGTTAAATAGTTGAATTTAAACGTTAATTTTGGGAAATGTTAGTAATAACATGATAAAATTTTGCTTTGAGATTTATGAGAGCGATTTTTTTATATGATGAATTAGAACGGCTTGGAGTGAATACAAATTTTGGTGATTTATTTTTGAAAGTTTAATTTTGAAACTTTTGGAGGAAACTTGAGTTAAATTTTAATGGTAGGCCCCAAGATAACCCTACTGAGTATTCCACACTAATTTCCATGTCACTCATAACCATGATAGTAGTATATACATAAGTGTTGTTAGTCATCTACCCAGCTATTTGACTGTATTTCCACCATGATTTACTCGACCTTCCTTTAATTCTAGATCTTTTAATTGTGACCTTCTAACCCATTTGCATTTGGAATAATTAGTTAATGGTTCCTTAATTGTATTCATCTCATTGACTATCTTCTCTCTAGAACTATGTCCCTAAATAATTTATTGGATTCTCTAATAAATTTTATTTCATGCTTTAACTTAATCTTCTTTATTTTGTGCATTGATTATCATCTCGTGAACTCCCACTTTCTATTTTTTGATCTTCTGGCGTCCCCAACCGTGACTTGGATATTTGGAGCACAACACTAGACTTTTCCTTCCAATAAATTTCATATGTAAGGCCTAGACAAGCCCACCTTCATGTAGACATGTCATGTCCCACCAATACCCATCTCCTTGTACTCTATTTCTTGATATGACCTTATGGTCAAAATGGCCAACCTAAAATCTTTACCATGATACCGATATTTTTTTGACCACGGATAGGGATTCAACCTCGACTCAATTCTTTCGACCCGATATGTGATTGTGTTCTACTAAATTCCTTAAATGCTTAAATTTGTACTTTATCTTGATTGCTTGACCCATTGTCCCATGATACTATTAGTTTAACTCTTGTAAGTTGGGTAGAATACCTTACCCCCTAACAAACCTTTTTTTTCTTGTGAACCACATTGGTAAGTTCACTTAGACTATAAATTTAGAGGACCCTACCTTATTTAGTCTACCAAGCCATAAATGAAGAAATACTAGGACAACTGTATAGGCCGAAACTTCGGGCGAGCCTTGATTTTAAAAGATCTGGGACTATTTAAATTTTTTTTCATCAGTACCTCCCTTGCTCATATTTTGACTATCTCACGCTGCTAACGTAGCTTCAGTTTTGCAAGCTTATTTCGTTATCAAGCTTGATCATGACATATTTTATTGGGTGCACCCACTAACATATTGTCTAATCAGAATCGGTGCATGATGGTCTGATCAACCTATTGCACTTTGGTTCGCTTATCACATATTATTCTACGTGGATGAAGACATAGTAAACTTGTCTTAGAGTCTCATCCGCGACAGCCTTGACAATTCTCTTTTGAATTATTTTCGCCGCCTATGAACCCCGCAATTCGTACTCAATATATAATACCGTCATTGAAACCTTTGTTGTTCTTGTCTTTTACTTATTTTGGAAAGACAAGGCACTGTACTTGCTAGATAGACTCAAGGTATCATCTTTGGTTGCCAATCGGTTAATTATTTACAAATGTAGATAGCCACCGACCGACTTATGTGGCTGTATCCTCACTGTGAAACCCATAATTCTTCAGTTAAATTAATAGTTTAAATTATTATTATTAATTATTAGTTGTTAAATTAAGAAATTGTTTTTCTTAGAAAATTATTATTTCAGAAATTTTTGGGTTGAAACCTGAAAAGTTTATTTTAATAAATATTGTTAATAGAAGATTATATAAAAAAAAAATTTTGTTTAGTTATTTTTCTAAAAGGAAAAAAAAATATATAATTTATTTGAAGGCCTTTTTCTATTTTTCTAGTCCTTTAGCCCAATTACTTGAGACCCAAGCCCTTTGGCTCAAGTCATTAGTATAACCTATGTTTTCTCTACAGCACCCTTTCTGAGAACAAACTTCTTCTCATTCACATGTTTTCATTTGGTAAATAAAACTTTACTTTTCCTTTCCTTTTCTAAACGTTCACCCGACCCTTCACTTCCCATTTCGAACGCCCGCCGCCACCGGCGACCGTTGGCCTCCCCCGAACGGCCGCCCCCCTCTTTTCCGTAACCCCAAGCACTCTCCTATATATATATAAACCCTCTCTTCCTCTTCCCCATCACCACTTTCCCTTCTCTAAAACCCTTTTCCCCAAATCATGCCCTAGCCGGAGTTCTCCGCCCGATCCAGCCGTTGCCGCAGCCGACGACCTCCCAGGCCAAGCGGCGACCCTGATCCGCTGTCCTCGGGCCACCCGCAGTCAGTCCGATCGCCGGCCACCCAGGCCGATCCCGCCGCCATTATTCCCGCGGACGCGGCCAGGCCATTTCTCGGCCAACCCGAGTCCGGCCCACTCCCCGAGTCCGACCTCGGCGCCGCCCTTCGTCGCTGACCGTCGGCGACAGCCCTGGCCGTCCGATCTGTACGCGTGGCACTGTCCCGAGGAGCCCCGTTCCCCGTGAGTTTTTGACGTGATTTCGGTTCCGTTCTGCGGTTTCGCGTGTTTCGAGTCCGAGGCATCACTTCGGATTCCGTCGATTTCGGTAACCTCTGGATAGTCCCATAGTTTTCTTTTGGTCTGTGATGATTTTGGTCATGGAAACGTAGTATAAAATGATAATTGTTTATTGTATTTTAAAAAGAATATAATATTAAAAATTTTGTCACTTAGCAATTAAGTTGTAAATTAAAAATAGAAATTCATGTATTTCTCATTAAAAAGGAAAATCTTAGTTTTATATTTATATAATTATAAAATACCAAGTTTTTCCAAATAAAACGATAAATACAATTTTTCTCGAAATTAAATGTAAATTGATGTTTCTTAATTGCAATGCACTAATAAATAGCATTTTTGGTTGTGTTAGTTAAACAAGACTAAAATGGACTAGGAGACAATTTAGAGATTTCAACTAGTTTGGTTAGCAATTGGCGACATAGTTTCTAAGACAGATTTCCAAATGTAGGAATTCGAGGAAGATCCTGACTTTCAATTCCAAAGTACCGACCTTTCCAGTCAAAATCGAAGGCAAGTACAATTTTTTGGTAGATTACAATTAGTTAATAATTGTTTTAATGCAATTTTAAATCACGATACAACACGAAACTCTCTTTGAGAGCATTGACTGTAACTACTGTAACTATTGGGGATTGGGGGAGTAGTGTAGTGGATATGACCACAGCCAAAGTAGTATAACTGAATGTATTAGCTTACCCCTCAAACACACGGAAATAAGCCATACTATATCACTAGGATATTACTGTAACAAACCCAATCCGATCATATTCATTACCTATTTCATAGCACACTGTTTTTTAACTGCTGGAAAATCATTTACTTCAAATTGTTTAAAAGTGCATATTTTCATTATTAATTTCAATTGTTAAAATATCATGAATTTGTACTTTACTTCCTCCTGACTGGAGACTATATTTTTAGGTCCTGTTGAGGATGCAGAGCTACTGATTAGTAGCTACTATGACCCTGAGCTTTACCCTGCTGTGCTTCCTAGGATGGCTTTCTGGATGAAGATGTTGCTTTATTTTCCAGTTTGTTAGTTTTTGTTTAAAAACAATGTTATTTGTGTTGATGGTTTATGTTTGTACTTGGCATCGGACAAGTTTTTAATTTATCGAATAATAAATGTTATGGCAAATTTAGTTTGAGTTGTTGATTACCTGCATATGGAAGTTACAGCTTACTGCCGCCGTCTCATCAACGGTGCAGGCTGGGCATGATCCGATTCGTCCCAAGTAATTGGGACCGGGTCGTGACATGTTTTTAGTGGTGGCCCATGCAGGTCAAATCAACAACTTAGGAAAACCTATTTAGAGATATTTAGAACACTAGAACATTAATTTGTCACAACATAGGACCGAAATATATTATAAATAAATATTTTGTTTGATTATAGATAGGCTACCTTGCTTATGTTTATATCCTAAACCTTCCAGAGAATGGCCACTGACAATACCAATCCTGCTGGCGATGGAGTATCTTCACCCTATCATACCCCACTTCCCCAATCAAGTCCGGATCCTACACCTCGACAGCTGGCCGACCGTCCCCATAATACAACGGCGGACCCATCATCTTCTCGGACGGAGATGCAGCCCCCTGTGGTTTTGCCCACTCCAGCTGCCCCCACCGGTGCCTGTGGACCCCACCGACCTCATAGGTCTGCTGAGGGGAGTGCTAGAAGCCCAGAGAACTCAAGCTGAAGCTCATCGCGAGCAGACGACAATTATGAGAGAAGGCATGGAGAATGCCCATAGCGTGGCAATGGCTGCACTGGAGAAAGGAGAAGCAGCTCAACAGGAACCAAGGCCTGCCAAGGTAAACATAAATTTAAGGATTAATTTATGTAATATTAAGGCGATTTAATTAATGGGAATCATATTGCCAAGGTGGGCGATATTGAGAGTTTCAAGAAGCAGAACCCTCGACCCTTCAAGGGAACCGAGGGAATTGTATATGCTGATGAATGGCTCGATAGTATGGAGCGTCTTCTAAGCGTCGCTCGACTTCCAGAAGACCTCAAGGCTGAAGCAGTGGGACTCCAACTGCAAAATGTAGCAAGCACCTGGTATCGGAATGAACCCCGACTCCAGAATAGGCAGATTGACTGGGACACTTTCAAAAGGTTGTTCAAGAGGAAGTTCTTCCCAACATCAGAGTTGCGGGAGATGGAGAGGCAATTCCAGAATCTGAAGCAAGAAAATATAACTATTGGAGAATATGCGGCAGAATTCGGCCAACTCAGCCGTTTTGCCAAGAACCTGGTGGCTGACCCTGAAGATCGTGCTGAAAGATTTAGATATGGGCTGAGAGAGGAGATCCCCACCCATGTGATCTCAGGTGGTGCTAAAACCTATGAAAAGATTCTGGAGCGAGCTCAAGATATAGAGAAGAGTCAACCAACTCGCTCAAAGAGGGATTATCCTGGAACTAACAATTTCCAGGGTAATCATAAGAGGCCCAACAACAACAACAACAACCGGCCTTCCCACCACCAGCAGCAGAACCAGCAGGCAAGGAACAATGATAGGGCACCTCAGAGTCAAATCTCTGTCTGCGACTATTGCAAAAGGCCGGGGCATCAAGCAAATATCTGCAGAAAGAGACTAGGACATTGCCTGGTATTTGGGTCTTTCACCCATCAAGTGAAGGACTGCCCCTCGACGGCTCACCGGACTGGAGCAACTCAACAGAAAGGTCCTCTGCCCACTCAGCAACAATAATTTGGGCAGCATCAACAGAAGACTGGGCGGGCTTTTGCTCTAGCAGCAGAGGAACAAGAGCCAGAGCAGAAACCTACAGCTAATGTCATCGCAGGTTTCATTTATGTGCATTTCTATCCTGCCTTAGCTTTATTTGATTCGGGAGCATCACATAGTTTTATATCCACAAAATTCATCTCTGCACACCACATAGATACGGGGTTTAGCAAGAAGATATGTAGAGTCATGACAGGTGGAGGACCCCTACCCATCACTGAGACCTGTAATTGTCCTATCACCATATCAGGCCACCAATTCATAGCACCTTTGCTTGTGATGCCCTTACCCAATTATGATGTAGTCCTAGGGATGGACTGGTTGAGTAAGCAGCATGCGCTGATAGACTGTCACAAGGGTTGTGTAGTCTTCAGCCCACCTGGAGAGCCGGAGTTTGAAATCTCTCGAACTCCGGAGGATATGGAGTGTGTTACTTACACCTCTATCACAGAAGAATCCGGACCTCCCCATCCTATCATAGCAGAATTTATGGATGTCTTCCCTGATAGTCTTCCCGGGTTACCCCCAGACCGAGACATAGAGTTCACAATTGACCTAGTCCCCGGCTCTTCCCCTATTTCTAAGGGATGCTACAGAGTCAACCCGAAGGAGGCCAAGGAGATGAAAGATCAGATCAATGAACTGAAGGCTTTGGGATTTATCCGAGACGGAGCTTTACCCTAGGGAGCACCTGTCTTGTTTGTTCCCAAGAAGGACGGAACTATAAGGATGTGCATCGACTACCGGGCGCTGAACAATATCACCATCAAGAACAAGTACCCTCTGCCCCGGATCGATGACCTGTTTGACTAACTCAGTGGAGCCAAGGTGTTCTCGAAGATTGACCTCAGATCCGGCTACCACCAGATCAAGGTCAGGAAGGAGGACATTCCTAAGACGGCGTTCAACACCAAGTATGGGCAGTTTGAATTCTTGGTCACGCCGTTTGGACTGACGAATGCTCCTGCTGTATTCATAAACCTTATGAACAAGGTTTTCCATGAATACCTAAATCAATTTGTTGTTGTCTTCATCGATGACATTTTGATCTATTCGAAGACTGAAGAGGAGCATGAGGAGCACCTCAGGAAAGTTCTGGGAACTTTGAGGAAAGAGAAGTTATATGGTAAGCTATCAAAATATAAATTCTTTCTAGACAAGGTGGATTTTCTTGGCCATGTTGTCACAGAAGAAGGAATTTCGGTGGATCCTAAGAAGATAGCTGCTGTGAAGAAGTGGTCTACCCCAAGCTCAGTTGCTGAAATCAGAAGTTTCTTGGGCTTGGCTGGCTATTACCGGAAGTTTGTGAAGGATTTTGCCAGAATTGCTGAACCAATGACGAAGCTTACTCGGAAGAATGAAGAGTTCATCTGGACGGAAGAATGCCAGGCGACATTTGAGGAGCTGAAGAAGAGACTTACCACTGCACCAATCTTTGCACTACCCGCAGGAACCGGTGGTTTCTCAATCTACAGTGATGCCTCGGGAAAAGGACTGGGTTGCGTTCTTCAACAAAATGGGAAAGTGATTGCTTACGCATCTAGACAATTACAGAACCATGAAAAGAATTATCCCACACATGACCTGGAGCTTGCTACAGTCATCTTTGCATTAAAGCTATAGAAGCATTATCTATATGGAGAGAGAGTAGAAATATATACAGACCACAAAAGTCTGAAGTATGTTTTCACTCAGAAAGAGCTGGACATGAGACAAAGAAGGTGGCTGAAACTGATGAAAGATTTTGACATCGACCTGCAGTATCATCCGGGTAAGGCTAATGTGGTTGCTGATGTACTTAGTCGATACCCAGTGGCGATGTTTTTGACCAAGGAGCGACACTTGTTGGAGGACATAGAGAAGCTTGGTCTAGAGATTGTACTGCCTGAGGAGAAGATGAAGGAACTGGGGCGAGAAGCTGATGTACCTGGAGGTGACTCAACCATAATGCAGTTGCAATTGTGTTCAAGTCTGATGGACAAAATCAAGAAGACATAATTTTAAGACGAGACGCTTTGTAAACTTAGAGATGAAGTACTGGTAGAAACACTTGAAGGTTTCTCTATCGCCAGTGACGGAGCATTGAAGAATGGTACGAGGCTGTGTGTACCATCTGGTGAATTGAGGAATGAGCTAATGCAAGAAGCGCATCAGTCACCGTATTCCATACATCCTGGAGCTAATAAGATGTATCGGGATATGCGTACCATCGTTTAGTGGTATGGAATGAAGAAGGATGTATCCAGATTTGTGGCTAGATGCTTGATTTGCCAACAAGTGAAGGCTAGCAGACAGAGACCCGCAGGACTTCTACAGCCGTTGGACATTCCGGAGTGGAAGTGGGAGCATATAACAATGGACTTTGTGTCAGGACTGCCTCGATCCCAAGAAGAAAAGGACGCCATTTGGGTTATTGTGGACCGACTGACTAAGTCGGCACACTTTATTCCCTTCAAGGTTGGTTTATCCACCGAGAAGTTGGCGGCACTGTACATGCGGCACATCTACCGGATTCATGGAGTACCGGTAAGTATTGTATCTGACCGAGATACTAGATTTACCTCACATTTTTGGAAGAGTTTACATGACAGCTTGGGAACAAAACTGAAGTTCAGCACAACCTATCATCCCCAAACTGACGGACAATCTGAGAGGACCATCCAGATGCTAGAAGATATGCTGAGATCTTGCGTCTTGGAATTTGGAGGGTCTTGGAAAGATCACTTGCATTTGGTAGAATTCTCTTATAACAACAGTTACCAAGCTAGCATTGGTATGACCCCATTTGAAGCACTCTATGGACGTCGTTGCCGTACTCCACTTGCATGGGACGACATAGGAGAAAGAGTACTGCTGGGGCCAGAGATGGTGACTGATGCAGCAGAAAAGGTGAAGGTGATTAGAGACAAGCTCAGGATCGCCCAAGACAGGCAGAAGCATTGGGCAGATAGCAGTCGTCGACCACTGGAATTTGAAGAAGGAGATTGTGTCTTTATAAAGATTTCTCCTACCAGAGGAACCATCCGATTTGGCAGAGCTGGGAAGCTGAGTCCCAGATATATCGGACCATTTGAAGTTTTGAACCGAATTGGTGAAGTGGCGTATCGGTTAGCTCTACCAGCTAATCTTGAGGGTGTGCACAACGTCTTCCATGTTTCGCAGCTCAGACGCTACATCCCGGATCCGAGTCATATTCTGGACCATTCAGAGCTAGAGATTGGACCAAGCCTCACAGTGTCAGAGAAGCCTGTAGCAATTTTGGATAGAGGCGAGAAGAGGACCAGAACTTTAGTGACTCCCATAGTTAGAGTTATGTGGAGGCACGATTTCCCAGGCGAGTCTATTTGGGAGCGAGAAGATGAGATGCGGGAGCAGTACCCGTATTTATTTGAGACCTAAGGTAATTCCTAACTCTATCCTTTAAATTTTGAAGACAAAATTTTCCAAGGAGGAAAGGTTGTGACACCCATAATTCTTCAGTTAAATTAATAGTTTAAATTATTATTATTAATTATTAGTTGTTAAATTAAGAAATTGTTTTTCTTAGAAAATTATTATTTCGGAAATTTTTGGGTTGAAACCTGAAAAGTTTATTTTAATAAATATTGTTAATAGAAGATTATATAATTTTTTTTTGTTTAGTTATTTTTCTAAAAGAAGAAAAATATATAATTTATTTGAAGGCCTTTTTCTATTTTTCTAGTCCTTTAGCCCAATTACTTGAGACCCAAGCCCTTTTGCTCAAGTCATTAGTATAACCTATGTTTTCTCTACAGCCCCCTTTCTGAGAACAAACTTCTTCTCATTCACATGTTTTCATTTGGTAAAGAAAACTTTACTTTTCCTTTCCTTTTCTAAACGTTCACCCGACCCCTCACTTCCCATTCCGAACGCCCGCCGCCACCGGCGACCGTTGGCCTCCCCCGACCGGCCGCCCCCTCTTTTTCGTAACCCCAAGCACTCTCCTATATATATATATAAACCCTCTCTTCCTCTTCCCTATCACCACTTTCCCTTCTCTAAAAACCTTTTCCCCAAATCGTGCCCTAGCCGGAGTTCTCCGCCCGATCCAGCCTTCGCCGCAGCCGACGACCTACCAGGCCAAGCGGCGACCCTGATCCGCTGTCCTCGGGCCACCCGCGGTCAGTCCGATCGCCGGCCACCCAGGCCGATCCCGTCGCCATTCTTCCCGCGGACGCGGCCAGGCCATTTCTCGGCCAACCCGAGTCCGGCGCACCCCTCGCCGTCGGCCCCACTCCCCGAGTCCGACCCCGGCGCCGCCCTTCGCCGCTGATCGTCGGCGACAGCCCTGGCCGTCCGATCTGTACGCGTGGCACTATCCCGAGGAGCCCCGTTCCCCGTGAGTTTCTGACGTGATTTCGGTTCCGTTTCGCGGTTCCGCGTGTTTCGAGTTCGAGGCATCACTTCGAATTCCATCGATTTCGGTAACCTCTAGATAGTCCCATAGTTTTTTTTTGGTCTGTGATAATTTTGGTCATGGAAACGTAGTATAAAATGATAATTATTTATTGTATTTTAAAAAGAATATAATAATAAATGTTTTGTCACTTAGCAATTAAGTTGTAAATTAAAAATAGAAATTCATGTATTTCTCATTAAAAAGAAAAATCTTAGTTTTATATTTATATAATTATAAAATACCAAGTTTTTCCAAATAAAACGATAAATACAATTTTTCTCGAAATTAAATGTAAATTGATGTTTCTTAATTGCAACGCACTAATAAATAGCATTTTTGGTTGTGTTAGTTAAACAAGACTAAAATGGACTAGGAGACAATTTAGAGATTTCAACTAGTTTGGTTAGCAATTGGCGACATAGTTTCTAAGACAGATTTCCAAATGTAGGAATTCGAGGAAGATCCTGACTTTCAATTCCAAAGTACCGACCTTTCCAGTCAAAATCGAAGGCAAGTACAATTTTGTGGTAGATTACAATTAGTTAATAATTATTTTAATACAATTTTAAATCACGATACAACACGAAACTCTCTTTGAGAGCATTGACTGTAACTACTGTAACTATTGGGGATTGGGGGAGTAGTGTAGTGGATATGACCATAGCCAAATTAGTATAACTGAATGTATTAGCTTACCCCTCAAGCACACGGGGATAAGCCATACCATATCACTAGGATATTACTGTAACAAACCCAATCCGGTCATATTCATTGCCTATTTCATAGCACACTGTTTTTTTAACTGCTGGAAAATCATTTACTTCAAATTGTTTAAAAGTGCATATTTCCATTATTAATTTCAATTGTTAAAATATCATGAATTTGTACTTTGCTCCTCCTGACTGGAGACTATATTTTTAGGTCCTGTTGAGGATGCAGAGCTACTGATTAGTAGCTACTATGACCCTGAGCTTTACCCTGCTGTGCTTCCTGAGGATGGCTTTCTGGATGAAGATGTTGCTTTATTTTCCAGTTTGTTAGTTTTTGTTTAAAATAATGTTATTTGTGTTGATGGTTTATGTTTGTACTTGGCATTGGATATGTTTTTAATTTATCGAATAATAAATGTTGTGGCAAATTTAGTTTGAGTTGTTGATTACCTGTATATGGAAGTTACAGCTTACTGCCGCCGTCTCATCAACGTTGCAGGCTGGGCATGATCCGATTCGTCCCAAGTGATTGGGACCAGGTCGTGACACTCGCCTAAACTACTCCTTATTTCTTCAACCCTAGAATTATTATCGTGTCCTTCTAATCATACTTGAACGCACGAAAGTGATTCTAATCACTTAATTAAACCCTCGACCAAGACGATTAGTATCTAGTTCTTCCTTAAGGAATCACATCTCCTAAATGTCTAGTTTATTCTCTTTGGCCGACTCAATTCCTTACTGTTCTCTAAAATTGGATATTCAAATTTTGTTACCTTCACTAGCGATCCTTATTCAATTCCATAACCATGATAATTTTTGTATATATCGACTCCACAAATTTTCTACTGTATGGTGTGTTGAACGCCGTTTTAACGCCTCCTCCAAAAATTTAATTGCATTTTAGTATTGACGAACTCTCCCTATCCCCTAATCCTATCTATCCTATTATTCCTAAATTTCGAGGACGAAATTCTTGTAAGTTGGGTAGGATGTAAAACCCATATTTTTTTAAAAATTATTTTTATTAGACTTCAAAATTTAATTTATACAATTTATGGTTTTTATTAATTATTAAAAATGACCTTAGCCATTGTTGTGTTTTGAGCACAAGGCGACCATGAATTTTGGCATGGAAGATGTAGCAGTGCGCCTTGACTAGTGTACTAGCCATACAGGAGGAAGCCTAGCCATGGTGATGTTTAAACTAGAAAAACCAGACCAAATAGTGAAACTTATTTAAATTATTTTAATTAAATATTATTTTATATATTGATTTTTAGATAACCCGGTTGGCCCAAACCAGTCCGAACTGGGCCCTGACCGAACCCAAGCCCATGCGAGCAGGTAGTGTGACCAAATGTGGCCATGTAGACTTATTTTATGTACTTAGAAATATTCCCTAAACTATTTTAGAGTTTTATGTACAATTTCTAATTATTTAAATATTTGTACAATTACTGGTATTCTTAGTATTATAATAATATTTTACAAAAATAGTAATTTTTCTGGACCCGGATAAGGGTGTGTGGTACAGTCTACCCATTGAAGAAAATTTATTATTTATTAATATTAAAGTTATTTTGTGAACATTTAATAAATACGTTTATTGAGATGTATTATTATCTTGAGTTGATTGAATTTATATATATATATATTATATATATATATATTATAATAAATAATATATATATTATATATATATATATAATATATTATATATAGATATATATTAAAGTGTTTTGGATTTAAATAGATTTTGGATAATATATAATATATATATATATATTATATTATATATATATATATATATATATATATCTATTATAATATATATGGATATTATATATATATAGAGTTTAAAAAGTATTAGGAAAGAAAAGATTTGTAAAAAAAAAAAATATAATGCAAGTGGTCGGCCCCACCAAGTGGGAGCCGACCACATAGCAGCAGCATGCTATATTGTGCGCCCCCTTTATAAGGAATAAGCAGCAGTAGCTGCAACAAACTAATGGAGGCCGACCCCCCTCCCTAATATACACAGATATATATAAGTGTTATATATATCTAATGTTTTGGAAAAACCCTAATCTCCTTCCTCCACCCTCGTCCACCTATCCCCGACGAGCGCACTCAGTCTCGTACGCTGCAACGCAGCCACGCGAGTCCCGCGACGACGGCATCGACAACAACAACAATAAAATAAACAGAATCCCACTTTAAGGTATCCCACTTCCCCGATCGAATTCTCTGTCAATTCTACTCCGTTTTTAGATCCATAAATTGGTGTAGAAAGCCCACATGACCCTCTTCAGGATCCCCAGGTGGATTTTGACATGGCCATCCAACTTGCTCGAAAAATTGAGACGAAATTGGAGAAAAACCACTTTTCTGAATATTAAAAACTGTCGTAAAACACCAACTTGTCGGCCACTTTTCTTACTGTCCATTAAGCTTTCATAAAAACTAATTGAAGGCAGTCAAAGACAACCTAACCGAGATTGTAACACACCTTTTGGATTCACTTTTCATCTAGTATGTTGAAAGTTACACGTTGTTAAAGTTTTTCGAAAAACTGTAAATTCTGTTTTCAAAAAGTAGAGAAACACTCCGATACGGCGTCTGTCCCGACAAACCGGGCGACGTGGTCGCGCACTAACGCATCGAAAGGCGCGTATGGATGTTTTTGACGTGTGGAAACTGACGAAACCCGATTTCGTTGCATGTGCGCGACGAAATTAGTGCGTATCCGTCGTGATACCCCGTATCGACACTTTGCAAATTAAGTCACAACTTTGTGCCACTCATCATATCGCGATGAAACTTGCGCCATTGGACACAAAATATTTTTCGGGTCCTGTGAGCCAAGTTTGGTCCGATTCTGAGACCGTTGATCGGGACGCTATTTTGGCGGGCCCACAATCCCACTCAACGGGCGATTTTGTGGACAGCCCACCGGAATCCAAAATTGGACATACCGTTGGGTTCGTCTCATCAAAACAAATATGTAGACATGTAGTTTGACGACTTTAGAGACCGTAGATATTGGCACGTATTTCGGTGCAAAGCGGGTCCAGCGGCGGACATCGTTTTGACCGAAATTACGAAATTGCCCCTGTTCCAGAATTTGACTTTTGGATAGGCGTTTCGTAGGCATATCTTTTATTCCAAACTCGTTCGTGATGTTTGTTTCAGCGTCCGGTGCTTCTTGTGGATTTTGACTTTCGTGTTGACGATTCTGATTGTTGGATTTTGCTGCTTCTCGTACCACCCACAGGCAAGATACCTTGCCTTATTTACTGTTTATAATTACATGCACCTCTATTATTATTTACTGCATATTTATTAGTTGTTCTCAGTTGGATCCATTACTTGCTATTTTTATTTCACTTTATTTTACTTTCAGTTATTTTTCCTTCTTGCCTTTTTATGCATATGGACCTAGTATTAGCGAACTACCTTCTGTTAGTGACCTTGGGAGGGAGAAGACAGATAAATGTATGGGCTACACCAAATCCAAAAGCTGTAGTAACTGCATACTATGGTAGTCGAGTCGCGAGGGTCACTAGCCTCTAGCTATGTGGACTTATGGGTCACGTGGGCCGCTAGCCTTGAGTTATGCCGACTGATAGTATTGGTACTTGATGTGTGCGTGTTGTGAGTTGTTACTTGTCCTGGGGGAGTCAGCCTTCACCTGCCCATACATCGAGATGTCTTTTAATTGACTACTAGAAAGGTTAGGAGACCTTAGCAAATTTCATGTTCCAATCATGGCATGGAAAAATGTCACATCACGGAGTAGTATGTTACCCCTTGTCCTTGTTTGGTTGTAGGGGTAGCCTACTGTTTCGATGATGGGATATTGAGCTGTGTTATGGTTTGGACACTTTTACTTTATCTTTATTTTATGGTGCATTTATATTCAGTTCATATGGCATGTTCTCCTGTATCTTGTTACGTCCCTCTGAGGACCTGGTTATCTCTCCAGGTGTGTGCTTCTGTGATATTGCAGGTGTTCTAGTCGAGGCCATGATCTTCTCCATCCTTTCGAAGATGATTGTACTTGGCTTGCCTTGTTATTTCATCTATTCCTCCTTGTACCTTTTACTTGAGATAGTTGGTATTGGACTTTGTCTCCGCCCAACGTATTGTACAAAGACTTATTACAGTTGAATATATCTTTTATTCTTCATTTGTGGATGAGATTAGATTACTCTTGGTTTACTGTATTTTATAGCTTATGTATTCATACGAGGGTTCCATATATTGGGGTATACTTCGTATGTATGCAGCTGGCATGGATACGTACCTAGTCCTAAGTATTTTGGGACTGGGGCATTACAGGGTACAATCCCCTCTTAATGCTACCATACCAGCTCAGGCTACTCCAAGTCAGTCTGGTGCTGGGGGCAGTGCTTATCATGCGGTTCCACCTCCTAATACTTCAAACTAGTCTGCCAATCCTTAGGCATCAAGAGATCCTCTTGAGGCAGTCAAGCTTCTACAAAATTAGTTTGAATCTTTTAAGCAAAAGGATGGTCTACAGAAGTTAGGTATCAAACAACCCTATCCTATAGAGTGGAAGGAAGGTCCATTTCACCTAAGTACAAGTCGCCAACCATAATGCTATTTGATGGCAGTTCATCTTCGAGTTAATATCTCATCATTTTGAGGTGATGACCGACCAGCTTCAATAGAACGATGCTCAACTCACTAGAGTATTCGCGGGTATTTGGTAGGTGTTGCTTATGACGGGTATCGTAGTTTGTCGGATGGCTGTATAACATCTTTTGCAGCTTTAAAACAAATGTTTCTGGAATGGTTCTATGAGGGAACAAACGATATGACCATGTCGGCCCTTATCAAGATCAAACAAAGGCCCAATGAAATGCTGAACGTTTCGTAGAGCGCTTCCGTCGTGAAGCACTCAAAATACCTTTAGGTACTCCAGATGCATTGATTATAATACATGCAAATCAAACTTGTTACCTATAGTTAGTACGTGGATCGGACCCACAAAATTCCAAGATTGGGCTCCTTTATAGTAAGTGCCAGGGCAGCTGAAGACAGTGCCGACAAATTTAAACAGCTAGACATCCAGATGCCTAATCTTGGCAAAGATGAGCATTCTACTACTAACAGCGGTGGTTGTCAAAACAACCACAAAGGCAAGGAAGCCTTAGCTATCAACGTGGGTCAGTCAACACCTACAACGACGACACATCCACAAAGAGCACCAAGTCCTAAGGAAGAATATTGTTTGACGATGACGACATCCGAATATTTGATTGTCCAATCAAGAGCAAAAAACTTCAACTGCCTGACTCTAAATGTACGGATGAATTGGATAAAACTGACAATCCCAAATATTTTTGTATTACAGGTTCTTGGGCATCCAACCAGGGCATGCTACGTACTCAAGCGAAGATCCAAGAGCTGATCAATGCCAAGGCAATCACTCTTCAGCAAGAGAGAAGACGGTGACTGCTAATGTGTCTCCCTACAGTTCGATGACTTTCCTGCTCAACTGGTTCAGGATAGGGTTGTTCCCAGTCCAAAGGCTACCTTGGAG
>JANAVB010003587.1:0-36527 GCA_029216955.1 Iris pallida
TTTTAAAAGGCACTTGATCTTCAGATGAACCATGGTGTATTTACTTCTTTCTGTATATAAATCCAAGGATTCAGAGTTACCATGGTCAAATTAGGTTTTCCATTTGAGAGGCCAAGTGAATTGCTGTAACAGTTAAGTATAGCATGTAAGTTGATGCACACTTCCCGACACAAGCACTGATTTTGGAAGCTCATCTTCCAAGCTTTATTCCATCAGAATGGGGTTGGTTATGGAGCACAATAATGTTCCACAAAAGAATATACAGTTTTTACAACTGGTTGTTGACCTGATGTCAAACTTTCATGTTGGTGCCACATTCCTACGAGGTAGCTGTGAGCACTAGAGGTGGTGTCGTAGAACCTAGAGAGCCAGTTGGAAGGTAGACCATCCGTTTGGAAACTGTGCAAAAAATAATGTAGCAACTTCATAGGGCACTGGTCCTAGAACAAGGTATTTAGGTGCCTTTGTGAACAACATGTGCCAATTTTCTATCAGTATTGGGATTGGCATTGGTAGTATCGGTGGTTTGGAATCGGAGTACATATTTTTTGGTATCGGAAAATAAATAATTTTTAATAATTTAGAAACAATATTTATACATTTAGGCCTAATTTTAAGTTTCTTGTTGTTTCTTAGTAGTTTTGATATTGAATGAAATAATACTCACCCTTGTTGATTGATTTACCAGCGATATTTTATTATTATTTTTTACATGCTTTTACAACTTTACTATGCTTTTAGACCCTTGCCGATTGGTCTTTTTTGTTCAATTTTCTATGGGTTTTGACTACGTAGAGACCCTCAACTTCGGTATTGGTCAGTATCGGGACATGCCAAACTGAATTTGTATTGGCCGTATCGTATTGTTATCGGCCGATACTGCAAACTATGCAATTTTTGTCTCTGTTATGAGAGAATGCAATTTTTGTCTCTGTTATGAGAGAGAGAGAGAGAGAGAGTACTTCAAACTGTAATATAGGAGAAGAGAGATTACTTCAAACTGTAATTTGTGTAAGTGACTGTCTTACGTAATACCATTCTTTCTTTGACAACAATATCTACGTGTTGTTCACAACTTGTGGGTGAGTACTTCAAACTGTTTGCTGTAGAAAATGTATTACCCATAGAGTTCCTATCATACATCTTATAAGTCTGCATTTACAGTTCAATGACTGGAATTTTTTTTTTTTTTTCCTGTTAGTGCAAGCTGTGTGGGAGGGAAGGAACAATCCAGATGGTTACAGGGCAGGGCCAGCCATTGACCCTTGAACTGAGTCAGTCTGAGAAGTTCTCTCCACTAATGGTGTTCAACTGCGGGGGCTATGAACCTGTGGACTTCTCCTTTGGTGATGGTTGGAAAGCTAAATCGGTAACTCTTTAACCTCTACAAATTTTCTCCATTCTAAGAATTTTGGATTGGAATATTATATCCACAAGAATATAACCACATGTGTATGCAACTTCCAAAACTCCTTGTATTTGTACTGAACTTTGTTTTGATCAAAGAAGTATATGCTCACACATTTATCAGCCAATGATATAATAATTTCTACATACTAGGTTTGTGATTGGAAATGGTAGCTGATAGATGTCAGCATTTAGAAGTTCAGTTGACAAAATTAGGAGATTATGTTGGTATCCATTAGATAGAAGATTCATACTTTATATGATTCCTTCTTTACTATTCTATCATGCTTGACTGGTAACCATTGATTTGTATATGGGAGCGTTATGGTGTGTATTCGGGAGGCATCCTTCAGTTTTATGGCAACCAACTGGTTTACATCTATACAAGGGTTCCGCGCCCATTATACCATGTATATTTTAATTTTGGAATTAGGGCTGAGAATACTCAAAGCAATGGATCCATATTGGTTTCCCAAATTCCTAAGATGAAGATAATGCCTAAATTGACTATTGCTTGCTACTGATTACCTAGGTTTGGGTTAGTTTAAGTAAGACGTTGTTGTCTACGTACTGCCAAGTGAGCGGTTAGTTGGTGATTGATATAATCAAGAGTGATGTTTGACGAAGGTGTTCATAAGAGGATCATCATCAACCAAGCGTTCTCCCATAAGGATTGGGTTGGCTATGGAGCATAACAAAGGTCCATGAAAGATTTGAATTTTTTTACAAAGTTTTTATGACTGGCTGTCAACCTGACGCCAACCCTCTATGATGGTGCCAAATTTCTAGCCAAGATAACTGTGAGCATGAGAGAGGTGTGCCATAGAACCTAGGCTGCCAATTGGCAGGTGGGTAGTACATTTTGGATATGCAGTTTAAGCTCTTGCAACCAAGGAGTATTCTCCAAGTTCTCCTAGACTATAAAGGGCCAGACGAAGAGGTAAGATAATATGATTTGCTAATGGAACTACATTAATCTCTGTGTTCTTAGCATCCCAGAAGGTTAAAACTTTACCTGGGATAATGCTTAAACTGTTTGATGTTGTTTAGGATTCTTAGCATCACTAAGGTGTTCTCTGTTAAGATCTTTGAGAATTATGCTTTTTCGGAATGCATCTTCCTTTAGCAGCCTGTAATCCTTTGCTTCAAAATGTGAAAGCTAAAATGGCAGGTTGGAAGAGTGTTCTCTCTCATTTGGAGGAAGGGCAACCTCCTTAATATTTATTTTGAAAGAAATACCCTCTTCTGTTCTTTCTTGCGGATGGGTATAAGATCAATTTTAGCAACCACCGAGGGGTGGTCCAGTGGTAGCACTCGTAAGGGAGGGGAGGAGTGGGTTCGAATCACAGTCCAAGACATTGACGATCATTAATGACTGACCTTAAAAAATGAACTCAATCTTAGCAAGTATGAGGTATTCAGGCAATCCTTTTATGCTGCCTTTGGTGGCTAAGAAAGTGAGGGAAAGAAAGGAAAACTTCATCCTATGTAAATGAGATCTCATTTCTACATAAAACACTTTCATTTTCCTTTCTTTTCCCTTACTTTCCACCAATATACGCACAGCCTTAGGGAGGAGGGTGAAGAATTTGTAGTTTGCTTTGTTCATACTTGGCTGCTCCTTGGAATGTCCCATCCACCTTCGAAGAGGATACATATTCTTGTATAAGATGTCCAGTTGGTTCCCACTGTAAATTAAAAATGAATATCTTTAGGCAGAACTGTCTGAATTTTAGTTTGCTTTGTGCATACTTGGCTGCTCCTTGGCATGATGGGCATGAAGGGGCAATAGGATATGGCCAAGTTGTAAGGGTACTGAAATATCCCTGGTGCAAAGAGCCACTTCTACCTGAAGGTATTCATTTTTAAATTTACAGTGGGAACCAACTTATGCAAGAATCTGTATCATTTTCGAAGGTGGATGGTACATTCCTCCAGAAATGATCAAGCCCTAGGTGTTGACATTAGGAATGAAGTTACTTAGATGTAATTTGTAATTGTATGGAGGATCAAATGTTATGGCGACTTGAGATTATTATTACTAGTCTACATGTACGTGCTTTGCACGTATTTTAATTAGAATATAATAAGGTCAGCTATCGTCTTTTCGTCTTTTTCAGATGACTATTCACATGTGTGTGCTTTCTTTTTACAATGCTAAGTGATTCAAAGTACGAATTTTGTTCTTTTTTCTTGATTTTCTATTTATAATAATAATCTTTGGTAAATGGTAAGGACAAAATAATTTATTATCATTGGAACATGAAGAGTTGTATAGAAGAAAAAACTTCATAGCATGCAAATTTTATTGCTTTGACTCTTAAACATAAATGACATGCAAGTTGACATGATAACATCATGTTTATAAAATACTCAAAGGTATTTTAGGAATTCAAAGTTTCACAACCAAGTTTTCCTATTATATAGTAGAATAGACTATTGGGCTATATATGTAGGGGGCAGTTTCTATTACTTTTTAACTTGACTTGGTGCATCCAGCTAGACTTGGAGACGGAATGGAGGTTATATTCTACTTATCTGTTAGGTGGCGCGCACATGGAGGCATTACCAAATAAATAGTTTCTGAGGTATTGGAAGTCTAAGTTTCAGCATTAGATGGCAAACGTGCAGGGAGGGCAGGAAATTATGGAGCATCTAATTATCTGGTGTAGTCATTCAAAGGGTATGTGGATTGATGATTAGAGTCTCAACAGTTTCACAATATTTGGCGAGGTGGATTTGATGGTATTACAAGGCATTTTCTTGTTGTTTGTAAAGTCTCTGGTATTATGACGGCTCTTATCATTTTAAAAGGGTAACCTTAATTAGTTTGTGTTCCTTGATATCCTAGTCCTTGACAGGCTTCTTTAAACTTGCTGATCAAGATGCTAAGGGGTTTAATAGGACAAATTTATCATCTCTTTGCATTCAGTATGCGTGTGTGTTCCAGTTAGATTTATTGATCAAGATGAAAAATTTAAACTTGAAAATTATCCAACTTCGAGTCTAATAATATTTACATGGTGTTATCTTGTCTTTTTAGATCTTATTATATTTTTGAATCTTTTAAACCTTTGGACATACATCTGGCACTTGTTTCCGTTGCCTCAATTTTCGCTTCCTGGAATGACATGGTAAATATCATAACGTGCCATTTTTCTTTCTGCTTCATACTATTATGTCCATCCGATTCCATTTGGTGCCATTTTTGAGTGTACTAATACTGTGTCTGCTCCGTTCCATTACATTCAGCGGACTAGGTTGTTAACAGTACTTAAATTAAAGGAGGCATTTCATTGTCGTGTTTTTTGTTTTTATGCTGTCACATATTTGAGCTTGAGTCTGTTATTGTTTTGTCTGTTATAGACAAGTGGCACCAATTTTGATGTCGATCTATTTGAAGGAGAGTTTGCAGAGTATGATGAGGATGGAGAGTGCCCAGTTGGGATTTCAAATCCTCGAGCAAGTTTTAGAGTGGTAAGTCTGTATTTAAAGACAGGTCAAGTAAACACTCAAGAATATCTTTTAATATGGATATTTGTGCAGGTCAAAAAGCATGAACGATCTGGCCGAACACATTATGCTTGACGCACAGAGACTCCTATCAATTAGTGATTTGCGGATCCGCAGCAATATCCTGTAATAGGTGAACTCCAGTAAAACAATTGTTAGGGGGACATTTAAGTATTCTCTCTTGTAAGCCTGTCCAATCAATAATATGTGACAATATCTAATCTTGCCACTTCACAAGTGTAAGCTATATAATTGTGGTAAGTGTACTATCAGTTTAATAGACATATTAGTCATGCTAGTTTTATAACTAGTAAGGGGAAGGATAACTTTAATTAGCTTAGTGTTACTAACTAACTACTACTTCTAACCAGCCATGTATTTATTTACTCATTATAGTTAAGAGTTATAATTAGATCATTTTATATGTCCAAGTCTTAATAAATCATACCATCTATATGTTTAACAAGCATCCAATGGTCATGTGCCATTCCATAATAAATGGATGGATAATTGGAAATCCGATTTATGGGTTATGTTAACATGTATGCCATAAGGACAGATGATAACACATCGATAAATATGTATTTTATATGAATATTTCTACCAGCATATTGTAAATGCATATTTTATATTCATAAATGTACATTCTAAGTGAAATGTTGTTTTATTTAATATGATGGTAAAAATTGATGTGTTATCATGTGCCTTAGGTCATTTTAGTTTCGGACTTAAGGAATTAGAAAAGGAAAGTTTTTCATTTTCTTTGTTTGATAGTCACAAACTTGAAAACTACTTTTCTGACATAGGAAAAAAAATAGGGGGATCTCTTCTCCTTCTTCACATTTATTACGAAAATTTAAGAACAATAGCCATGTTTGAATGTGTTATCCTATTCTATCTATTATTTTGTATCTTTGTGATGTTATTTTTATTTTAAAATGCAAGGATGTTATTGGAAGTTTGATATATTTTTTATTTCCTTTCCTGCACTAATGAAGGAAAATCAAATGATTGTTTTTGAATGTATTTGTTATTTTACCAAACACATGAAATAAAAGCCGACAGAAATTCTAATTTTCTATTCCCATAAAAAAGACAAGAAAATTGATTTTTCTTTCAACAACCGAACGAGGCCTTGGGACGTGTTAACATAACCTCTTATTTATATGGAAGTCTTGATAAGATTCCTTTTAATGGAGTAATAGTAGTCCGTGGGGTATTGGAAAAATATATTTAAGACGTGTGATTAAAAATATATTTGTATTAATCTTAAAATATTATGACAAGGTTTTGTTTGGGGATTTGCTGGACATATCATCCACAAAATCCTACTATGGTGAAAGAAATAAAACAAAATTAATGTTGTCATAAATAACTTTATGATACATTATATTATCATCGAGTCCTCTTTGAGTCTAATTTTGTTCAAGTTATTTAGTTGCTAATGACTCTAATTTAAATAAAAATATATATGCATTCTGTATGAGACCAAAACTAATGTGAGAACACTATTTGACTCACAACTTTCATTTACATCACTGTTTGATTTCTATTGTTTGTATGGCCACTGGAAGTGGAAATTGCTGCACCCAACTCTTCATATATGCTCATATTTCACAAGGACCCAAAAGTAAGAGAGTTTTAGGTTAAAACGAATGTATGTTACACCAAAGAGTGTAAAATTAAGAAGACTTCCAGAAAGAAAAAAAAAAAAGGCAAACACAAAGTTTCAAGTCCCGTCATGAGTGATTTGCTCAATGGGAAAGCTTGAAATATAATATCAAGATGATTGCCAGCACAAGGGCTAGGATGATGGAACCTATGATCCACTTGTTCCGGTCCATTCTTCTGGACATGGCCTTTGTATCTTTCTGCTCTATGTTATCATCCACGCCATGCAACTGCACATCAAAGTAAATGAAATCCATTTAATATGCAAGATTCATAGAATACAATTGCAGGAAAAAGAAAAATATATGCATATAAATCAAGAAGAAGAATGTGGCTCCTCCCTAAAGCAATTTTATATTATTGCAGTTCTAGCAGGGACGGATCCAAAGGTCCCTTGGGGTGGGCTCCAGCCACCCAAAAAATTATATTTTTTTCATATAATTTTTTTTTGATTTTTTAATATGAATTTATCTACTCCAGTCCACCCAAATTTTTGGTATCCTATTCCAGTTATAGTTTCTGGATCCCCCTGAGTTCTAGAGCAGTTCCGCGTGATATTGCTAAACTGTGAAGGGACATTCCTTTACAAAACTATAAATAGCTCGTGCTTAGGTTATTAAAAGGTTGACCAATTTAAGACTTCAAAAAGAAAAGAGAGCATTCTTGAGAGCACGAGTAACCATAGAGTTTCTTCTCCTTTCACATCGCATCAAGCTTAGTTCGAATCGCAATGGAGCAATCAAGACTCACTTGACACACTTTCTCAACTCTATGTACTTGTTGTAGAGTCTACTTTGTGCAACTAGTGAGTCTGTAAACAAATTCGTCTACATCAATACAAAAGTTTTCCTTTTCAATCAATTCATTTTTACAAAACGAAAAAACAAGGGCTAACATAAATGGGGCAAGTCCTATGATCGATTCAAGGTTTAAATTACATATTTAATATTTAGGGTATGTTTGGATTGAGGGAAAAATTAAGCAAAGTTAAGTGGGATTAAATGAAGGAAAGTTAAGTGAGGAAGAATAACCTTGCTTGGATTGGAAGAAGAGCTAAATGAGATGCGTTTAATAACTCATGCTTGTATTTGAGGTTTTGAGTGAGTGAATGATTCATAAAAGTACAATAGTTACCAAAATATCTTTATTATATATGTCATAAAATTAAATTGATTGAAACTTTAATTATAACTTGTCAAAATATCTTCATAAATGAGAAAGTTACGAACAACATGTTAAAATCAAAAATACTGAAATAACTCCACTCCAATTCTATACATGGGTATGCATCCAATTTTGAGTTGGAAAATTTTCTATTTTCACATCGTATGAAAATCATATAAGAATTGATTTTCATAAGTTATATATATATATATATATTGGTAAGTCGGCACGCTAGGTGGCACAATCCAGAGCATTCCCGCTCAATCAGATGGCCGAGGGCTAGCCAGCTCGAATAAGTATTCCGAGTCTCGCTCGGCTTGGGTCAGCGGCTCGGGGACATAGTTTTTGACCGACCCACATGGCAGTACTGAATGACAGCTGGTGTCCGCATGCAAATCCTGTGTGGCTAACGTGCGGACCCATGACGCTGACTGTATTTGCTGATTGGACTGATGACTGTGTAATATAGTTTTTAATTGCATAAATTAATTAATACATTTAGTTCTATTTAACTCGAAATGAATCCTAAAAATATCCAGAAAATCCAAATTAATTACACAAAAAATTAGACTTCCTAAGTCTAAATAAAAAGTTTGGTACCAAAATATTTCCGTATGGCTCCATAGTTAATTCTGAAGCCTCTTAAAAATATTTTCCTAAATTTTAATTTCCTAAAAATTGCAAGAAAATTATAAATTGTTATAAAAATGTTTCTAAAGCTATATGCGTGTAGTGTCACATTTTTCTATTTATGTAACCTAGGTATAACATAGGTGTTCTTTGAAACTATAAATTTCTAAGAAATATTTTCTAATTATATATACATATATTTTAAGGGGGGAAAATTTCAATAGTTCTATTTATTCAAAAAAAAAGGGATTACATACCCAAGATAAACAAAAAAAAATTGTGGGTGGTCAATGTAATTAGTTTAAAAGTAGGATTACCTCGTGTAATAAACATAATTCATAAGTGTTTAGTATAAATAAACTTAAATTATTTTACAGTAATTAACAAACTAGTTAAACTAATTAAAACAATGCTATTTGTCTCTCATTTTTTTGGATAATACAATCTCCTACTATGTGACATATGCCATGGTAGCTGACATGACAACTGACATGACAAAATTTAACATTAAAATTAAAATTATCATTAAAATAATATGAACATTAACATTAACTTTAAAATTAGTTTTAATATTAGAAGTAACATTAATATTATTAATAGTTAACATTAATATTATTATTAACACTAACAATTTTTTTTGGATGATTAACATTTTGTGTTAAACTATGTATTAAAATAGTATTAACATTACAAAAATGCTATTTGACTCCCAAAAAATTTGGGTGATACAATCTTTCATTATGTGACATGACATGGCCGATGACATGACAGTTGACATGACAAAATTAAACATTAAACATTAAAATTAATATTAAAATTAAATTAAAATTAGCATTAAAATTAAAATTAATATCAAATTAACATGAATATTAATATTAATACTAATATTAATATTAACATTAACATTAAAATTAAAGTAACATTAAATTAAAATTAACCTTAACATTAACAAAAAAGGTAATTAATTTTTTGGGTTAAAATATGACATGTCAGCTGTCATGGCTCATGTCAGATGTCACATAATGGAAGATGACATCACCCAAAAAAATTTGGAGCCAAATAGCATAATTGTTAACATTAATAAGACCTGAGTCCCTTGTTAGCAATCACCCGAATAAAACTCGTATGATACGCGAATTTTTTCGTATCTTTCAGAAACGTATAACTTGCGTACTTTTGTCATATTCAAATCAGTACGTAAATTTTAAGCATGCAAAATTTTAAACGTGTGCTGTATAAATTATTGAAAATTTTGGCACAAAAAAATGTGGTGGAAACCTGTTTAATTAACCAAAATTGACAATATATTTAAGAATGTAAAGTTTTTAACATCAAAATTTCTATTTTTGAATATTTGACCGAATTTATGAACGTATTTATGCACTTAGTTGATTTATATCCGTACTTTTGCAGTCCCGAATTTTTTCCGTGTTCGCCGAATTGCTAACAAGGGACCTGACTCTGTTATAGAAAAAGACAAAATCAAAACGAAAAAGAAACGTTCTGCTGTACGTACGATTTCTCTATATATAGTGGCAGAATGTACAATTATTTCTGGTCCCACCTCACCACCTCTAAAACCCTATCCATGGCGTTCTTCATCAACGAGCTAACGGAGGAGTACTTCTCCTTGGAGAAGGAGGGCTGCCTGAAGCTGAAGCTCCAGCCCTTTGAGGGAGGCGACCAGTTGTACAGTGGAGACGACCATTGCTGCGTTGAAGAGCACGATGAACATCTGGATCGGGTCCGCCAAGAAGGACATCGGCGGCACCGCACTGGGCTTTTCTGCAGCTGCCGTGACTCCCGGGGACGCGGGGACGGCTATGGCTATGTGCTTCTCGATCTATGGTAAGGCCCTGGTTCTTTTTATTAAAGAAGGTGAGGTTTCCAAGCCTATAGTGAAGCTCATTCGCAAACACGGCTATAGTTTGTCCTCCTTGACCGTTCTGTCCTAGGAAGAAAAGATATTTTTGAAGAAGGCTGGTTTCACGGTTGAGTATCCATCTAATCTCGGGAAGATGCTGTCCAAACATGTTTTGGACAAGCATTTAATTATTATTATTTTGTTTGTTGATATAGAACTCGAGGACCACTTCAAGAATGAATGCAAAGCAAACCAAGCAATCAGAGCAAGGAGAGCCTAGCAAGGTATCTATGATCACTGGTGTTGTTGCTATGATTGCGCAGGTCAATGCGGTGGGGGCTGACTCTGACTGGTGGGTAGACGTTGGAGGCACCTGCCATGTCTGCTCTATCAAGGAGTGGTTCACCACCTATACACCAACTTCTGAAGAGGTTATGGTGGTGAACCAGGCACAAGCTGAAGTGCTCGGGATCGGGACGGTGGTTTTGAAGCTGACTTCGGAGAAGTCTCTGACGCTTCAAGGTGTGAAGCATGTACCTGTTATCGCAAAGAACCTGATCTCGGGAGGCCTACTCTACAATGCAGGCCTAAGGATGGAGCATCTAATTAAAAAAATAAAAACAAACAAACTACAAAAAAATCGATAAAAAAGGGGAAAAAATGAAAAAAAAAAAACGAAAATGGAAAAACGAAAAAAAGGAAAGATGTTATTATACAACATGACATACTTCTACTCTAGTGACTATGAGTCGAGTCTTGCACTATTTGTTCTTTCCAGCGCACTTCTACTATGGTGACTGAGTCTTGCACTATTTGTTCTTTTCGAGCGTACTTCTCCTAACATCTTAGTAATGTTGATGTTGGCTGACTCTCTCTCTCCCATTTTATTTCATTTTTTAAGACATGAGATTTTTTTTTTTTTTGAATTTGACAGTGCTTCTGCTTTTGTCAGAGGTGACGCAAATACGATTTTCCAAATCATAGAAACATAAATATACCTCGTTTGGAAATTAAATATGATAATTCTTATTAGAGGGCTAGACGAACAAAGACACATATGCGCACACATTTGCCGACACAGACAGTTGCAGATCGATGCATGTTCCTGAATTAAGAGACATGTGTACATGTTGTAGTTGCAAACACAGACACAGACGCATATGTACATGTCACAGTTACGGGCATAGACACAATGTTCCTGAATTAAGAGAACCTGAAGACATTTATGAATTGTCACAAGTTGAAGAGTCAAACAAGTTGATGAATTTGCCTCCATTGAAAAAATCTCTGAAACAAATTAACAAACTTTATGTTTGGCAATTTCGTTTTGTTTAAGTAGAACAATTGTCCGAGTAATGGAATTGATGTAGAATGTGTAAGCCATGCTGGAATAACAAATTTAATTTGAATTTGTTTACATATAAAAAAAAGAATATATATGTGCATGAAATTATGATTTGAAAAAACACCAATGACTAAATAGTAATTATATCTTCAATCCACAAACCAAAAAAAAAAAATTATAATTACTTTTCAACCCTCTACTTTTTTGTCCTCCAAACAAGAGAAGGAAAGATTAACTCTATCTATGAAATTTTGTTTCTCATATTTTCCAAAATTTTCAAATCTTATTGTATTTATTTATATCTAAAATGTCGTGTTGGAAATTTTTTTTTGAATTTTTAATAAAAAATTAGTACTATATTTTTACAATAAAAAGTAAAGTATAAAAAAATTTAAAATTTTAAAAATAAAAGAAAATAAAAAATAAATAATAAATAAATAAATAATAATAATAATAAATAAAAATAAATAAATAATGAAAAATGAAAAATAAATAAATAAATAAAGAAAAAAATATAAAAAAATAAAGATTAAAAATAAAGATAAAGAATAAAAAAAATAAAGAATAAAAAATAAAAATAAAAATAAAAAATAAAATAAGAAATAAGAAATAAGAAAATAAAAACTAAAAATTAGAAAGTAAAATTTAAAAATTAAAATTAAAATAAAAATTAAAATTAAAATTAAATTAAATTAAAACGAAAAAACTACAAAAAAAATTTGATAATAAGGGAATAGAATGAAACAAAAAACGAAAAAAAAAAAAATGAAACAAAAAATAAAAATGGAAAAATGATAAATAAAAACTAGATGTTATTATACAACATGGTGACTATTTTTATTTATCATTTTTCCATTTTTTATTTTTTTTTTCATTTTTTATTTTTTTCGTTTTTTTTAAGTTCTTTTTTTGTAGTTTTTTCGTTTTTTAATTTAATTTTAATTTTAATTTTAATTTTAATTTTAATTTTTAATTTTTATATTGTAATTTTTAAATTTTAATTTCTAATTTTTAGTTTTATTTTCTTATTTCTTATTTCTTATTTTTATTTTTATTTTTTATTTCTTATTCTTTATTTTTTTATTCTTTATTCTTTATTCTTTATTTTTTAATGTTTATTTTTAATGTTTATTTTTTATATTTTATATTTTATATTTTATATTTTATATTTTATATTTTATATTTATATTCTTTATTTATTTATTTATTTTTCATTTTTCATTTTTCATTATTTATTTATTTATTCATTATTTATTTATTATTTATTTATTTATTATTTATTTATTTATTTTTTATTCTTTTATTTTAAATTTTAAATTTTTTATACTTTGCTTTTATTGTAAAAATATAGTACTAATTTTTTATTACAAAATTCAAAAAAAAAATTTCCAACACGACATTTTAGAAATACAATAAGATTTGAAAATTTTGGAAAATATGAGAAACAAAATTTCATAGATAGAGTTAATTTTTCCTTCTCTTGTTTAGAGGAAAAAAAAAGTAGAGGGTTGAAAAGTAATTATAATTTTTTTTTTTGGTTTGTGGATTGAAGATATAATTACTATTTAGTCATTGGTGTTTTTCAAATCATAATTTCATGCACATATATATTCTTTTTTATATGTAAACAAATCCAAATTAAATTTGTCAAGTCATGTCCTGCTAGTTAGTAAACTAGTCATGCCATGGGAGGCCTAGCCATAGTTTTGTCTAAACTAGGAAAACCAGGCCAAGTTGTGCATTAACTCATTTAAATTATTTGGTTTATGGATTAGATTTTACATTCATGCCGCTATAAACGTAATAAAAACTTATTTATTATGTCATATGAACAAGGCTGGTTTCACGGTTGACTATCCATCTAATCTCGGAAAGATGCTGTCCAAACATGCTTTGGGCAAGCACCGGTTCGTTGCTCATCGCAATGGTCCTTTGAAGTAGCTGGCGCCTCGGCTAGCTGCCGAGGCTCACCTCTCTTACGTGGTTGAGAAAGCTGAATCAGCAGAGAAGAAGGAGAAAAATAGGGCAAAAAAGAACTGAAGAGGAGAACCAGAGGAAGGAAGAAAATGCTGTCCGGTTGTGTGTCGTGGTTTCAACTGCGGTTGTGTCGGTGTTTTCTCCTTACTTGAGTCAGTGTTTTTCTTTTCTTTTTTCCTAAATGAGATTGAGTGCATGTGAAGACTCAGTTTCAGATGTGAAGAATCAGTTTCTTTTAGAGTGTAGTTTTTTTTTCCTAAATGAAAATGAGAAGCCATTTTAGGTTTTTGTCCTGTTTCTATAATCTCATTCGAGTTCTATATCAACAAACAAAATAATAATAATTAAATGCTTGCCCAAAACATGTTTGGACAACATCTTCCCGAGATTAGATAGATACTCAACCATGAAACCAGCCTTCTTCAAAAACTTCCTCGGACAGAACGGTCAAGGAGGACTATAGCCGTGTTTGCGAATGAGCTTCACTATAGGCTTGGGAATCTCACCTTCTTTAATAAATAGAACCAGGGCCTAACCATAGATCGAGAAGCACATAGCCATAGCCGTCCCCGCGTCCCCGGGAGTCACGGCAGCTGCAGAAAAGCCCAGTGCGGTGCCGCCGCTGTCCTTCTTGGCGGACCCGATCCAGATGTTCATCGTGCTCTTCAACGCAGCAATGGTCGTCTCCACTGTACAGTACTGGTCGCCTCCCGCAAAGGGCTGGAGCTTCAGCTTCAGGCATCCCTCCTTCTCCAAGGAGAAGTCCTCAAAGGGTATGTGGATTGATGATTAGAGTCTCAACAGTTTCACAATATTTGGCGAGGTGGATTTGATGGTATTACAAGGCATTTTCTTGTTGTTTGTAAAGTCTCTGGTATTATGACGGCTCTTATCATTTTAAAAGGGTAACCTTAATTAGTTTGTGTTCCATATCCTAGTCCTTGACAGGCTTCTTTAAACTTGCTGATCAAGATGCTAAGGGGTTTAATAGGACAAATTTATCATCTCTTTGCATTCAGTATGCGTGTGTGTTCCAGTTAGATTTATTGATCAAGATGAAAAATTTAAACTTGAAAATTATCCAACTTCGAGTCTAATAATATTTACATGGTGTTATCTTGTCTTTTTAGATCTTATTATATTTTTGAATCTTTTAAACCTTTGGACATACATCTGGCACTTGTTTCCGTTGCCTCAATTTCGCTTCCTGGAATGACATGGTAAATATCATAACGTGCCATTTTTCTTTCTGCTTCATACTATTATGTCCATCCGATTCCATTTGGTGCCATTTTTGAGTGTACTAATACTGTGTCTGCTCCGTTCCATTACATTCAGCGGACTAGGTTGTTAACAGTACTTAAATTAAAGGAGGCATTTCATTGTCGTGTTTTTTGTTTTTATGCTGTCACATATTTGAGCTTGAGTCGTCTTTTCTGTTATAGACAAGTGGCACCAATTTTGATGTCGATCTATTTGAAGGAGAGTTTGCAGAGTATGATGAGGATGGAGAGTGCCCAGTTGGGATTTCAAATCCTCGAGCAAGTTTTAGAGTGGTAAGTCTGTATTTAAAGACAGGTCAAGTAAACACTCAAGTAATATCTTTTAATATGGATATTTGTGCAGGTCAAAAAGCATGAACGATCTGGCCGAACACATTATGCTTGACGCACAGAGACTCCTATCAATTAGTGATTTGCGGATCCGCAGCAATATCCTGTAATAGGTGAACTCCAGTAAAATAATGTTAGGGGGACATTTAAGTATTCTCTCTTAAGCCTGTCCAATCAATAATATGTGACAATATCTAATCTTGCCACTTCACAAGTGTAAGCTATATAATTGTGGTAAAGTGTACTATCAGTTTAATAGACATATTAGTCATGCTAGTTTTATAACTAGTAAGGGGAAGGATAACTTTAATTAGCTACTAACTACTACTTCTAACCAGCCATGTATTTATTTACTCATTATAGTTAAGAGTTATAATTAGATCATTTTATATGTCCAAGTCTTAATAAATCATACCATCTTTATGTTTAACAAGCATCCAATGGTCATGTGCCATTCCATAATAAATGGATGGATAATTGGAAATCCGATTTATGGGTTATGTTAACATGTATGCCATAAGGACACATGATAACACATCGATAAATATGTATTTTATATGAATATTTCTATCAGCATATTGTAAAAGCATATTTTATATTCATAAATGTACATTCTAAGTGAAATGTTGTTTTCTTTAATATGATGGTAAAAATTGATGTGTTATCATGTGCCTTAGGTCATTTTAGTTTCGGAGTTAAGGAATTAGGAAAGGAAAGTTTTTCATTTTCTTTGTTTGATAGTCACAAATTTGAAAACTATTTTTCTGACATAGGAAAAAAAAATAAGGGGATCTCTTCTCCTTCTTCAGCATTTATACAACAATAGCCATGTTCGAATGTGTTATCCTATTCTATCTATTATTTTTGTATCTTTGTGATGTTATTTTTATTTTAAAATGCAAGGATGTTATTGGAAGTTTGATATATTTAATTTTTTATTTCCTTTCCTGCACTAATGAAGGAAAATCAAGTGATTGTTTTTGAATGTATTTGTTATTTTACCATACACATGAAATAAAAGCGGACAGAAATTCTAATTTTCTATTCCCATGAAAAAGACAAGAAAATTAATTTTTCTTTCAACAACCGAACGAGGCCTTGGTACGTGTTAACATAACCTCTTATTTATATGGAAGTCCTGATAAGATTCCTTTTAATGGAGTAATTAATAGTAGTCCGTGGGGTATTGGAAAAATATATTTAAGACGTGTGATTAAAAATATATTTGTATTATTCTTAAAATATTATGACAAGGTTTTGTTTGGGGATTTGCTCTTATGTTGGGACATATCATCCACAAAATCCTACTATGGTGAAAGAAATAAAACAAAATTAATGTTGTCATAAATAACTTTATGATACATTATATTATCATCGAGTCCTCTTTGAGCCTAATTTTGTTCAAGTTATTTAGTTGCTAATGAGTCTAATTTAAATAAATATATATATGCATTCTGTATGAGACCAAAACTAATGTGAGAACACTATTTGACTCACAACTTTCATTTACATCATTGTTTGATTTCTATTGTTTGTGTGGCCACTGGAAGTGGAAATTGCTGTACCCAACTCTTCATATATGCTTATATTTCACAAGGGGGTAAATTGCAAAAAATTCCTTATTAAATATGCGTCTTTTGCATAGAAAGACCTTTTAGAATTTTTGGCAGTTTACCCTTCCTTAGATTACAAATCCGCTTGATTAGGCCCCTCCAGCCAAATTTTAAAAATTTTATACCTAAAATACCCCTGTCCCCCTCTCACCCCTCCCCCCCCCCCCCCCCCTCCGGCGGCGCCGGCGAGCCCCCAGCCCCCCCCCCCCCCCCCCCTCGCCGGCGATCCCCCAGCCCCCCCGACCCCCCCGATCCCCCCCTCGCCGACGAGCCCCCAGCCCCACCGTCCTCGCCGGCGAGCGCCCCCCCGACCCACCCCCCCTCCTCCTCCCTCGCCGGCCCCGACCCCCCCCCCCCCCCTCCTCCTCCTTCGCCGACCCCGACCCCCCCCTGCTCCCTCGTTGGCCCCGACCCCCTCGCTCCCTCGCCGGCCCCGACCCTCCCTTCTCCTCCTCGCCGGCGAGCGACCCCCCCCCCCCCTCCGCCTCCCTCGCCGGCGAGCGCACCCCCCTCCTCCTCGTCGCCGGCAAGCGCACCCCAAACAACCGAAGAAGGAGCACACTAGGTGGCACAATCCAGAGCATTCCCGCTCAATCGGATGGCCGAGGGCTAGCCGGCTCGATTAAGTATTCCGAGTCTCGCTCGGCTTGGGTCAGCGGCTCGGGGACATAGTTTTTGACCGACCCACATGGCAGTACTGAATGATAGCTGGTGTCCGCATGCACATCCTGTGTGGCTAACGTGCGGACCCATGGCGCTGACTGTATTTGCTGATTGGACTGATGACCGTGTAATACAGTTTTTAATTGCATAAATTAATTATTAATACATTTAGTTCTATTTAACTCAAAATTAATCCTGAAAATATCCAGAAAATCCAAATTAATTACACAAAAAATTAGACTTTCTAAGTCCAAATAAAAAGTTTGGTACTAAAATATTTTCGTATGGCTCCATAGTTAATTCTGAAGCCTCTTAAAAATATTTTCCTAAATTTTAATTTCCTACAAATTGCAAGAAAATTATAAATCGTTATAAAAATGTTTCTAAAGCTATATGCGTGTAGTGTCACATATTTTCTATTTATGTAACCTAGGTATAATATAGGTGTTCTTTGAAACTATAAATTTCTAAGAAATATTTTCTAATTATATATATACATATATTTTAAGGGGAAAAAATCTCAATAGTTCTATTTATTCAAAAAAAAGGGATTACATACCCAAGATAAACAAAAAAAACTGTGGGTGGTCAGTGTAATTAGTTTAAAAGTAGAATTACCTCGTGTAATAAACATAATTCATAAGTGTATTTAGTATAAATAAACTTAAATTATTTTACAGTAATTAACAAACTAGTTAAACTAATTAAAACAATGCTATTTGTCTCTCATTTTTTGGATAATACCATCTCCTACTATGTGACATATGCCATGGTAGCTGACACGACAACTGACATGACAAAATTAACATTGAAATTAAAATTATCATTAAAATAATATGAACATTAACATTAACTTTAAAATTAGTTTTAATATTAGAAGTAACATTAATATTATTATTAACACTAACAATTTTTTTTGGATGATAAACATTTTGTGTTAAACTGTGTATTAAAATAGTATTAACATTACAAAAATGCTATTTGGCTCCCAAAATATTTGGGTGATACAATCTTTCATTATGTGACATATGACATGGCCGATGACATGACAGTTGACATAACAAAATTAAACATTAAACATTAAAATTAATATTAAAATTAAATTAAAATTAGCATTAAAATTAATATTAATATCAAATTAACATGAATATTAATATTAATACTAATATTAATATTAACATTAACATTAATATTAAAATTAAAATTAAAGTAACATTAAATTAAAATTAACATTAACATTAATAAAAAAAGGTAATTAATTTTTTGGGTTAAAATATGACATGTCAGCTGTCATGACTCATGTCAGATGTCACATAATGGAAGATGACATCACCCAAAAAAATTTGGAGCCAAATAGCATAATTGTTAACATTAATAAGACCTGAGTCCCTTGTTAGCAATCATCCGAATAAAATTCTTATGATACGCGAATTTTTTCGTATCTTTAAAAAACGTATAATACTTGCGTACTTTTGTCATATTCAAATTAGTACGTAAATTTTAAGCATGCAAAATTTTAAACGTGTTCCGTATAAATTATTGAAAATTTTGACACAAAAAATGTGGTGGAAAACTGTTTAATTAACCAAAATTGACAATATATATAAGAATGTAAAGTTTTTAACATCAAAATTTCTATTTTTTGAATATTTGACCGAATTTATGAACGTGTTTTATTTGCACTTAGTTGATTTATATCCGTGCTTTTGCAGTCCCGAATTTTTTCGGTGTTCGCCGAATTGCTAACGAGGGACCTGACTCCTGTTATAGAAAAAGACAAAAACTGAAAAACAAAACGGAAAAGAAACGTGCTGCTGTACGTACGATTTCTCGGCAGAATGTACACTTATTTCTCGTCCCACCTCGCCACCTCCAAAACCGGCATTCTTCTTTCAGATCAACCAGCTAACGGAGGAGGACTTCTCCTTGGAGAAGAAGCTCCAAGGGGCGGATTTACTGGTGGGCTGGGGTGGGCTCCAACCCACGCAGCCATTTTTTCACCCAGTTAATTTTTTTTATGTGTAGTCCCACACTGGAGTCTTCTCTTTGTCTCAGTTTCTACTTGCCCAGCCCGCCCATCCAAATGTTCACCGCCCAGCCCACCCATCCGAATAAAAGCCCCCTAATTCTAAGATTCTTTAGGCACAACACAGTCACTTGATCCCTCTCTACCCTTTCTCTTTCCATCTGTCACCGTCGGGCAGCGCTGCAGCTAGCAGCCGTGTCACCGCACAGCAAGTGAGTCACATCTCTCAAGAGTAGTCTCCATCTCTCTATCTGTCACTCTCTCTCTGATTAGCTCTCTCTCTCCCTATATAAGCATGTCACCGGACACCGGCCCCTCAAGAATATCCGCAAGGAGGAGAAGGGAAGCTTCTGTTCATGCCTCCGGGGCTCCGTCCCTTGTCATATCGGCCGACTTGGACGAGTGCTGTGCAGGCAGCAGAGGAGACCAACCGTGCAGGTATATTTTCAAACCCAAGTTAGCAATCAAAAATACCAAATGTAATATGGAATTGATTTCTAGATATGAAATTATGTTAGTTTGTTTAATATGATACTAAAATGAAATGTCTGATACCTATGTTAGTTTGCTTGATATTTTGGAATGTTACTGAATTATGGAATTGTTCATAGCATTTTTTGTATATGTTGAAATGCTCCCGCGGGCTCCTGACTTTTTGTTAATTATTTATCTTTTGTTAACTATGTACTTTAGTTATCAGTTTTCAAGTACTTTGGATAAATAGATATAAAAAATTTGTTCATCTTTGCATCTTTAGGAAAATCGGCTGATACTTAAAATTTGCATATTTAGGATAATTGGATACTTGTCTTTAGGATAATTGGATCTTGAAAATTGAAATTTTACATCTTTGCATCTTTAGGATAATTAGATATGGAATCTGAACTTGAAAATTGAAAACGGTTAACTAATAGTATATTAGTAGCAGAACTTGAAACTTTCTATGAAGTTTATCTAATGGAGTTTGGATATTCTTAGGAATCTTAGTTTGAGTTTACTTTACTTTTCAAGTTATGGTTATCTTGGACATGCATAGAGTTTCTTTTTCTTATAGAGATTATATACTGATTTCAAGTTTAGATAATATTTACTGAGTATTTCTTTGCTCTTTGATATATTGTAAGTCAATTCAGGGTAGTTCTCTCTGATATTAGGCACTTTGAGTTCAGTATTTCTTCATTACTATGTTCCACAACACATTTCTAATATGGAGAGAAATTTTCTAAGATGCAAAGTCTGATACTTGTAGTCTATGTTAATTTGCTGTCAAGATTGTTTATACTTGGAAGATGATGTTTATATTTTTTTTTTAGTATTTTTAAGTTCAGCCCGGGGTAAAATAAATTCCTGGCTCCGCCCTTGGTCAGCCTCCAGCCCTTTGAGGGAGGCGACCACTGTACAGTGGAGACGACCATCGCTGTGTTGAAGAGCACGATGAACATCTGGATCGGGTCTGCCAAGAAGGACAGTGGCGGCGCCGCACTGGGCTTTTCTGCAGCTGCCGTGACTCCCGGGGACGCAGGGACGGCTATGGCTATGTGCTTCTCGATCTATGGTAAGGCCCTGGTTCTTTTTATTAAAGAAGATGAGGTTCCCAAGCCTATAGGGAAGCTCATTCACAAACACGGCTGTAGTTTGTCCTCCTTGGCCGTTCTGTCCGAGGAAGAAAAGATATTTCTGAACAAGGCTCGTTTCAGACTATTCATCTAATCTCGGGAAGATGCTGTCCAAACATGTTTTGGACAAGCATTTAATTATTATTATTTTGTTTGTTGATATAGAACTCGAATGAGATTATAGAAACAAGGACAAAACTTGGCTTCTCATTTTCATTTAGGAAAAAAAAAACTACACTCTAAAAAGAAACTGATTCTTCACATCTGAAACTGATTCTTCACATGCACTCATTCTCATTTAGGAAAAAAGAAAAGAAAAACATTGACTCCACTAAGGAGAAACCACCGATGCGATTGCAGTTGAAACCACGACACACAACCGGACACATCATTTTCTTCCTTCCTCTGGTTCTCCTCTTCAGTTCTTTTTTGTCCTCTTTTTCTCCTTCTCTGCTGATTCAGCTTTCTCAACCACGTAAGAGAGGTGTGCCTCGGCAGCTAGCCGAGGCACCAGCTACTTCAAAGGTCCATTGCGTTGAGCAACGAACCAAGCATGGTGCTTGCCCAAAGCATGTTTGGACAGCATCTTCCCGAGATTAGATGGATAGTCAACCGTGAAACGAGCCTTGTTCAGAAATATCTTTTCTTTCTCGGACAGAACCTCCAAGGAGGACAAACGAAGCCGTGTTTGTGAATGAGCTTCACTATAGGCTTGGGTACCTCATCTTCTTTAATAAAAAGAACCGGGGCCTTACCATAGAAGGAGAAAAAGAGGGCAAAAAAAGCTGCCGAGGCACACCTCTCGTACGTGGTTGAGAAGGCTGAATCAGCAGAGAAGGAGGAGAAAAAGAGGGAAAAAAAGAACTGAAGAGGAGAACCAGAGGCAGGAAGAAAATGTTGTGTCCGGTTGTGTGCCGTGGTTCCTACTGCGGTTGTGTCGGTGGTTTCTCCTTACTTAAGTCAGTGTTTTTTTTTTCTTTTTTCCTAAATGAGAATGAGTGCATGTGAAGAATCAATTTCAGATGTGAAGAATCAGTTTCTTTTAGAGTGTAGTTTTTTTTTCCCTAAATGAAAATTAGAAGCCATTTTAGGTTTTTGTCCTTCTTCTATAATCTCATTCGAGTTCTATATCAACAAACAAAATAATAATAATTAAATATTGGAAACAAAAATCTCAAATATAAGCTACATCAACAAACATTTATATAATAATAATAGTGTATATTAATATTTTATCAATTAAATATTATTTTTATATTTTTCTTACTTATTTTTTTTAGATTGAAATTCCGAATATATATATAACCTTGACTTATATATACACTAATATATATATTCTACCCAGAATAGAGCAGAGCAGAGCAATGCTCTTGCCTGCTCCACTACCCACGTTTCTGCCCAGAAGCAACAGCAAATTGATTAGGTAATTTACAAAGAAACCCCTCAAAACAATTCGTAATTTTCAAAGCTAATCCGTAACTTATAAGAATATTGATAACTATACTATTAATAATAAGTTAATAATTGAACCAAGTTCCAATCAGTGTTGTTAGAACCGGACTGGACCGGCGGTCCGACCGTGTCCGACCGGTCTTGACAAAAATTTCGGTCCGGTCTGATGTGAACCGAAGTTTTTTGAAGAACCGTCGATTTTTTTTCCAGAACCGGGTTTAACCAGTGAACCGCCCGAACTCGTTCGCAATTGAACCGAAAATTTTGGTTTTTTTTTTTCCAAAAAAAAACTCAAAAAAATTTATTGTGTGAGATTTGGACCATTTGGTTCTTAGTTTGGTTTTGAGAGACCTTATAGTTGTAAATTAAAAACCAAACCAAATATGCTAATAACCAACCAAAAAAGTAAATGTTGATATGTTATCTATTTGAACCAAACCAAACCAAATCTAATTGAACTCCGGTTGAATCCGGTTGAATTCCGGTCCGACCTATACAAAAAAAAAACGGTTCAATTATCGGTCCGATTTTTAAAACATTGGTTCAAACTCATTAACTTGATAGACCTTGAGTTACCTAAAGAATTGGAATATCTATTGCTCTCCGCTTCTTGACGTCAACATCAAATTTTTATCCGAGTTAAAAACATTAAAAATAAATAGGTTCTACAAAGAGGCTCCCCCTTTGATAAGAGTTTTATGTGTATGTGACAAAAATGTCAGACATAAGAGCCCTTATTGACATATTGAATGGAAATTCAAAATACGGGCCCACCAGTAAAGAATTATTTTCAGAAAGACATTAATAATTGATTTTTAATTATAAAGAGGTTTGTGTCTCAATAAAGTACCACAACTTATATATATATATATATATATATATATATATATATATATATATATATATATATATATATATATATATATATATATATATATTGAAGAAAGGGTACTTTATTGAGAAATAACAGGAAGTAAATACATCACACAGCTGTAGGCTCAAGAGAGCTACATCAAACTTCTATCCATTTAGGCAACTGAGGTCATGCTCAATGTTGCTGAGGATACCACTAATGGAAGTTGACTTCCCTTCGAAAAATCTCATATTCCGTTCGCTTCAAACATGCCAGACTGCTGCAAGTAATCTAAGTCGAGCTCTTCTGTATTGTGGTTGGCTTCTGGTCTTCAGAACGGTGATCTCATCGAATATAGCCTGGAATGTCCAGTTGGGCTCTGCAATACTGCCATATAAAACTCGAGAACCCGCATTTGAAGAAGACGTGGTCCCGAGATTCCATCTCTCGGTCGCAAAAAACACACTGAGGATTGGTTAGAGGGATGTTGAACCGAGCCAGTCTCTCCCGAGTGAGGAGGCGATCCCGAATGGCCTTATAGAGGCACAGCTGCATTTTACGTGCCGCTCCCTTGGTCCAGACAACCTCCGACCAGGGAACTTGCATATGGCGCGGCCTCAGCTGCTCGTACACCATCCGAGCGCTGAACTCGTCCGACGGCGACCCCTCCCAACTCCATTGATCGCAGGAAGCTGATGGGTCTATCGGGATCCCCCCGATTTCGTTAGCCAGCCATCTCCCCACCTGCCTGACTTCTGTATGTCACTCCCCATTATGAATGAGGACTTCCAGATTCTCCGCGCTATCTATGAGCTCATAGACAGGCCAACCAAACTTATCCAGTATGCTTTGGTGATTAATCCAAGGGTTCATCCATAGGCTGGTATCTCGCCCGTCATGAATGACCCGATAGATGAGACGCTTCAGAGTAGGCCGCATCCGCATAATGTTTTTAAAGGTAACCGAAAAATTATTATTGGACCCAGAAATTCTTGGATTTTAAATATCTATTCCGCGTCCACGTGGCCCAGTTGGATTGCCCTACTAGAAAGCGCCATGCAAGTTTAAGCGAGGCGACCTCCCGCAGCACCCGTAAATTCTGCAACCCAACCCCGCCTTCCTCCTTGGATCGGCAAAGTTCTTCCCAAGAGATTGTGTGGAACCCTCCTTTCCAAACAAAGTTAGCACACAATCATTCGATTTGATGTATGGTATTGTTAGGCACATATAGCCCTTGCAGCCAGTAAGCAGTTATGGCCGTAATAGTAGCTCAGATGAGTTCAACTCTGCCCCCGAAAGAAAGTATTTGAGACTGCCACCCTTCCAATCTCTTTTGTACATATTGTATCAGCCCTAAGCAATCCGAATGTCTCACATAATTAATAGTAAGAGGCAAACCCAAATATCGAACAAGTAGCTCGCCTCTTTCTATACCCAGCTGTCCAGACCACTGCTCCTGTGATGGGCACTCTCTGTTGAAATATATGCAGCTCTTTTCTTTGTTTAAACAAAGCCCGGACAGAACGCCAAACTCGTCAAGAATCTTGGTCAGCGCCATGATGCCCCTCTCATTTGGCTCAATGAAAACCAATAGATCGTCCGCATATATGAAAATAGTCGGCTCAACCCGTCGATAGAGTGGAGTAATGTCCCTCCGATATACTGCCAAATCCATCATACACGTGTAATATTCCATAACAACCGTAAATAAATATGGAGATAAAGGATCGCCTTGTCGGATCCCCCGATTACTCCCGAAATAACCATGAGGTTGGCCTTTAATAAGAATGGAAAATGTCGGCGACGTAATACACGTCCTGATTCTGTCAACCCACCAGCTCGCGAAACCCATGCTACGTAATACGGCACACAAGAAGTCCCTATTTACCATATCATATGCTTTCCTCAGGTCGAGTTTGAGACAACTGTTCTTGCCCCCGGGTTTGTTAAAATCCCGTACCATTTCGTGTGCCATGAGACAGTTTTCAGCTATGGAACGGCCTCTAATGAAAGCCGTCTGATTCTCTGAGATAAGACCTTGCATGATGCATTGCATTCTCCGACACATGACCTGAGTTATGATTTTATAAAGGAAATTGCAGCAAGCTATGGGTCTGAAATCACCAAGAGCAGAAGCTCCCTCCTTTTTCGGAATCAGGCACAGAAAAGTATGATTAAGTTCTGTCAGTAATCTACTTGTCCGGAAGAAGTCATCCACAATATGTAGAATATGATTTTTCAGTTGATGCCAGTGCTTCTTGTAAAATGCCACATTAAAGCCATCGGGCCCCAGCGCTTTGTTTGGATCCGCTTCCTTTATGATTACCTCAATTTCCTCCATGGTGACCCGTCTTTCCAGAGAAGTGTTACCCACAGTAGTCACTATTCGCTTGCATATAATACCTGAGAACTCCTCCCTATAACCGGTTTGGTTGTATAGCACTTGTTAGTACTCTACTGCCTCCTTTTTGATCTCTCTGTCCTCACTGACTTGTCGGCCATTGGCGTCAATCAGAGTAGAAATAACATCATGAGTGTTGTCTGGCGCGAACAGTAGCGTGAAAGAATTTTGTGTAGCGATCGCTGTATTTAAGCCATTGGCACTTGGCTAGTTGTTGCAATCTAATCCCCTCGAGATGGCGGAGATGACGAACTTCGCTTTGAAGTTCAATTTCTTTCCCCGCATTGGCTTCGTCCATGGGGTTAATCTACAACGCCAGCTGAGTCTCTTTCAACTCCTTTTCCGCTTGCTCCAAGGGACGAGGTGGTTTGCTCCTGTGCCAAGCCTTAAGCTCAGCTTTCACCCTCTTCAGCTTCTGAACTAAGCAAAACTGGGCGGTACCTGTGACAGCTGGGTGGAGTCCCCTTTGTACCGCATCATCATAACCAGGTTGGGCCGACCAGGTGTTGTAAAACCGGAACGACCGCCTTTGGGGAGGAGATTGATGTAGTAGACGGATGAGGATCGGAGTATGATCACTCGTACCGCTAGGCAGCCCTTATGCCTTGCTGTCGGGGAATTTATCCAGCCAGTATCCGTTGCAAAGGGCTCTGTCCAGTTGACACACAATCCGGTTCGTAGCCGAGGTATTATTCCATGTCCACCGATGACCCGTCATGGTAACACAGTGAAGGCCAGAGCTCAGCAAGCAATTCTTGAAGTCCGCGAGTATCTCTATTGGCACCTGACGCCCTCCCTGCTTCTCTTCAGGTTCTAACATGGCGTTGAAGTCTCCGCACAGGAGCAGAGGCATTAGATCCGCCAAACTTGCCATGACATGGATAATGTCTGTCCATAATTGTTTCCTCCTCCTACGATCATTATGGCCATACACTGCCCCAACCGCTATCTGCAGACCTCCTTTGTTAGTGAAAACAAGTACAATTAATTGCTCAGAGGAATATTTTACATGACCCGTCCACACACGTGAGTCCTACATTATCCAGATACGGGCCACCCCGCACTCTGTGAAGTTGTGCGCCGACTCCCAATGATGCGGAGTACGTCTCGTGAGCTTAGCGCCATCTTTTATCTTACTTTCTTGCAACATGACTATAATACACTTGTGTCTCCTAATCACATCCTGGATCTCGTGCCATCTTCCTATGGAATTGGCTTCTCGTACATTCCACGAGATGATCGTCATTTATGATGAGGGGTTGGCACCCTTAGCTCCCGAGCTTTCCCGCAGGCGGATCGGACAAGCTTCACTGGTTGAAGGGACATGTTTACGCCTCGAAGTAATGACAGCCGACTCCTGCACTTCTCGAACATGGGCCACCCAGTTGGGGTTGGCTATGGTCAAAGCTTCATCAGGCGGCTCATCAGAGTTGCCGCTTTGTATCTCCTCCTGTCGGTTGGTTGCAACATGCTCTTGACCTGTGGCCGGGCGCTTCGAGGCGCGGTTGCTTTCTCCTGTGTCTTTATTAATCTCTGGACTCAGATTCTGTGTGTCCTCCACTTGATTGGTGCCGCGAAGGCTATGATTATTAGGGTTGTTGAAGACCACCATAGCCTGGTTTGGGTTCATCTCCTCAGGCATATCCTCCTTCGCCGGTTTGTCTGGACCCGGCCGCTTCCCCAAGACGGAGGTGGTGGTCCCCCCTGGTGTTGGGTTGGCCCCGCTCGCCCTCTCTCCTTCGCCCATGATGGTATCATGGTCCATCCTCGTAGGACTTTCGTTATTGGTTTGCTGACGCAGCAGTACGCTCCCCGCATCATGCTGTTGTACATCTGGATGTGTTGTCTCAGTAGTACCGACATCTTCACGACAACTGTCCTTCGTGTGTCCGAAGCATTTGCACCTTTCACACGAAGGAGGGACCCATTCATATTCTACGTCTTGTTGTATCCATTCACCGGTTGGGAGCACAATATCTATGGATTTCGGCAATGACCCATTAACAGAGATTTCCACGAATACTTGTGCATATGACAGTCGTTGTCGTCTAGCCGTGGGGAAGTCAGTACAGATGGGGGTGCCTATCATGCTCGTGATCTTCATTATAGAGGGGATGCTCCAAAGCTGCGGAGAGAGCCATGGCAGGCGTACCCATATCGGGACAGTGGAGAGTCTATCTTTCTCAAAATTAGTTCCTCGCTAAGGCGTGATGCCGTACGAGCCTAGATTGCGCTCGTGCAAGGCGGGTTCCATAACGGCCTATTTCAGCGGCTGCGACGGGTCATCGCATAGAAGTCCCATACAGAGACATTGAACATGCAGCGGAAATTTAGAACAAACACAAGTTATTCAACAGAAAGCTCTTTATTGATATTGATACAAAGATTACAATGGGCACAAGGCCAATATTACAGTCTCTCAAGCTCACTCAAGCTCACATTACAAGTCACTCAGCTCTCTCTCATCTCTTAAATACAAGTCTTGATCCAGCGGAAGCTTCGGAAGGCGACGTCCATACATTATGTCCCGTATAAGTCTTTACTCCATGCGGCCGCGCGCTTCGAATCGCCAAGGAACTCCGTGCCTCGACGCATCCAAGCGAGCTCCGCGCCACGAGCTTCTACCTGTGCCTGCACATGTAAACAATGTGGGTGTCAGTACTCAACTGTACTGGTGGAATGAGCTCCTCGCCCACCAATACAAACCCAACACGTTTGATTTACTTTGTGCAACATAGTCACTTCTTATCAATTGTCTTTCTAGTCTTGCCTTAGGATCAGTTTTAGGACCGACGCCTTGGCCTATTCTGTGTCTCTAGACCATCTCGTGCTTGTAATGACGTCAATGTTAACTTATACCTTGCCTCAAGACCCTTCTCGTGCCAACAACGTTAACCTATCGAGTCGTATTTGCCTTACGACTTAAAATTAGAGACGCAGCTACGCGATGAGGTTCCATTTCCGTGTGACCATGCTACAAACCTATGTTGAGGCTGTGCCTCGCAACTCAATGAGACGCGATCATATCGCCTCGCGGCCCTTTGCTACTAAATCATCAACTGACCCATCCAACTTGTGAACTAAGGGTTACTCGACCAACTTTGCCTTGCGGCATCTCCTGACTTAAACTCATGACAACTCAAACCATAATTATGCAACTTATATGCCGACAACATAGGACTCGACGCCACATCTCGTGCTGAAGTACGTTATCTTCGTTGCAGCCAAATTTTAGGCCCAAACATTGTCTCTCTGACCGAGCACGCATTCGACTCGACTCTTGATTCACTTCACCTAATACTCGACTCAGTCCAAAGTCATATACGCGGATCGCCGCCCATGCCGACTCATCTATATAAGGTCACTGGCATGACAAGCTATCATGGACACATAGCTTGCGGTTGGCCGGGACCCTTCCAGCGCAAGGTAGCTAGCCCCCTGAAAGTCCCCGACTAACCCGGTGCTATCGAGTCAGCATAGCTATCACCGTGTTTTCTTTCTTGGCCAAAACGGTCCCATGGCCCTGGGTTGTCGTTACGGGAAAACTCTACCTTGTCGACAAGTTGTCCAATGACCATGCAAGACTCTTCACTCAAACTGACGTCTCACACAGTCATTGTACTCTCAATGTCATAATCTCTTTCCAAAACCAAGTTCAAGTCCTCAAGGACCCCTCGACGACCCACGGTCGCGAGCATTCTTTCCATGTTACCATATCATTTCATTCAACTCAATGCCTATTCGATAGTCCTTTCTCCAAAAACTCATTAAATCAACCGTGGTTCATGCCTTAAACACTAAGTCCGTGCATCGTGCCTTAGGTCCATCGTGCTCTACGCGACACTATCGCCCAACTCATACTCCATACGCCTAGCTTTGAAACCGTAGGACTTCGTGGCTATACTCAGCCGTAGAAATCGTAGGACCGTGCTTGGAATGTCTTAGGTCGACCACCATCACTTTGCCTAACTTAATCAAGCCTACAACTTAACCCAAGGGACGAGCAAAGGCTATGCCAAGCCTTGCATCATGGAAGTGTGCATGCTTTATCGAGCATTTATGCGGGCGACGCCTATGACTTAGGCTACGTTCATAACTTTGCCTACTCAACCAACTTTCCTTCTCCCAAGCCACGGGACGAAGGATCGAGTGTCATTTTCAAAGCACGTCGTGCACCAACTCTAAGCCGACCGTTGGACCTTTCCATATTCTATCTCAATTCGACCCGTCGGGATTACTCCCTTTAGCTATGTGGATTCATCTCTTTTATTATTAAGCCTACTTGTGCAAGTTGAAAACATGCGATTTATTATGTGAAGGCTAAGATGAGGCAAGTTCACCGAAACTACCCCACCTGAGCGAGCGGTCGTCTCGACCGAGCGATATCTTCGAGCAGCCGTTGCAAGGCTAAGTCCGAACGTCGTCGGCGTTTCGATTCCTCCGATTGACTGAGCGGGACGGGGCACTACAGCGTAGGCTGGGCGCTGTTACGTACTCGTACCCTCACGGTGGGTGCGGGTCGTGACAATTTGCAATCAAAAGATTTTAATGGCAAACACTCATCATCTACCGACTCTTCAATTTAATATGTTCAAAAATTTGTTATGGAAAATATCGCAAGATTTAAAAAAAACGTAACCAACTTCCTTCTCATCATCCCGTAACCAAATTCTTTCTCATCATCCGCAGCCCAACCTTAAATCAACTTCCATCTTATCCATCCAAATAGATAATAAATACTCAACCAATTTAATTAACAAAAAAAAAGGAAGTTAAAAAAAATCTAAAACAACTTCCTTCTCATCATCTACCGACTCTTCAATTTAATATGTTCTTAAATTTGTTATGGAAAATATCGCAAGATTTAAAAAAAACGTAACCAACTTCCTTCTCATCATCCGTTAACCAAATTCTTTCTCATCATCCGTAGCCCACTCTTCAATTTAATTAACAAAAAAAAACCAGAAGATTTAAAAAAAATCTAAAACCAACTTTCTTCTAATCATCCATAACCCACTCTTCTCCATGGGTTAGGGGAGATAAATAAAACCTTAAATCAACTTCCATCTTATCCGTCCAAATAGTTAATAAATAATCAACCAATTTAATTTAAAAAAATAGAAGATGAATATTTGGAAGCATTTGAGCGGGAATCCCTCCCCATTGTATTCTACTTTCAGTAATAAAGGATTTGCTTTATCAATTATACTATTTGGCTCCCAAAATATTTGTCCCATTATGTGGCATCTGATATGGCAGCTGACATAACAGTTGACATAGCAAATTTTAACCCAAAACATTAATTACCCAAAAAAAATTAATGTTAATATTAATGTTAATGTTAATGTTAATGTTAATGTTAATGTTAATGTTAATGTTAATGTTAATATTAATTTTAATGTTAAGATTAATTTTAATATTAATATTAATGTTAATTTCAATGTTAAGGTTAATTTTAATGTTAAGGTAAATCTTAATGTTAATTATCATGTTAATATTAATATTAATATTAATTTTAATATTAATATTAATTTTAATGTTCAATTTTGCCATGTCAGCTGCCATGTCAGCAACCATGTCATATGCCACATAATGGGAGATGTATCACCCAAATATTTTGGGAGCCAAATAGCATTTTTGTTACTTTATTTCTTGTTTATCCACTCCTCTACGTATACCAGTTACTATCAAGTCTTAAAAAAAGAAAAAAAAAAAACTACCATATGATTGAAATATAAAAAATTTAAATTATGTTATAATATTTTAGTTATAATTTATTATAAATATATTTTTAAACTTTTGGATGTGTTTAGTTAGATAATATCATGTACTTAGTTTAAATTTGGCTTAATTGCTAATTGCTACCCTCAACTATCACACTTTTTCAAGTTGATACCCTAAACTTTTTTTCGTAACAGATTGATACCTCAACTATTTTTTTTTTTCAACTTAATACCTAACATTTTAAAAAACCCCAAAATGCCCTTATCCCTTCCCTCCCTCCATCCCCTCCCCCACTCCGGCCCCCCCCCCACCCCCCCCTGCTAGCTCCGGCCGACCCCCCCCCCTCCTCGCTTCCGGCCGAACCCCCCCCCCCCCTCCTCGCTTCCGGCAAGGAGCTCGCGGGCGCTGGCGTTGACGAGGAAGCGGCGGCCGAGGGAAGAGCAGGCGGGGGCTCCGTGGCCGTCGAGGGAGAACGCGGCGGAGCTAGCAGAGGGGGGGGGTGCAGGCGAGGGCGGCGGAGGGGGATGGTGCAGGCGAGACGGGGCGGGGGGGGGGGAGGGGGGGTGCGGAGGGGAGAGGGGGGGGGTGGCCTGGAGTAGGGGGGGTGAGTGGTAGTTTTAAAATTTGGGTAAGGGCATTATTGTCCAAAAAATTATCTGGGTATCAAGTTGTTACAAAAAAAAGTTTAGGGTATCAACTTGAAAAAGCATAATAGTTGAGGGTATCAAGTAGCAATTAAGCCTTTAAATTTAAAATATTTTTGTTTTTTTTTTCATTTTTTTCTACAATTATGGGACTTAACTTTTTAAAAAAATTTTAAAAACTAAATGGTTGATGAAATACCAACGGCTTAGACGGCTCAATCTTAAGCCGTTTTGAAGCCCCCTTATATATACTAGTCACGCGTTGCACGTATCAAAAGAAAATCAATAATAGTATTAATAAAATATATAATTAAATTAAATTATATAGAATATTTTAAATATAATTTCAATATATTTTAATATGACTTCTTATGATTATTTTTTTAAATTATGGATATGTGTTTAATTAGATAATATTATGTAGTTAGTTTAAACATAATTTTAATTTTAAATATATTCTAGTATTATGTGTTTTTTATTTTTTTACTTGAGGAGAGAGGGTTCATTTATTCCCACACAAAAGATAAGAAAGGTAGTTAATTTTAATATTTTATTTTATTTTTTAGAAGAAAAATGTTGATATACACGACTTAGATGGCTCAAGATTAAGCCGTTTTGAAGCCCCTTTATAATAGTAGAGACTAGTCATTTTCACGTGTGTGGCACATTCTTCAATATGATTGAAATATAAAAATTTAAAATATATTAGAATATTTTAAATATAAATTGAATATATTTTAGTTATAATTTATTATAAATATATTTTAAACTTTTGGATATGTGTTTAGTTATATTATATCATTTAGTTAGTTTAAATGTAATTTAAATTATAAAATATTTTAGTCTTTATACATATTCGTGCAATTAGGAGGATTTTAGGTTTTAATTTTATTCTAAACTACGTGAGAAAATTAACTACGGTTATGGGATTTAATTTAATTTTTTTTATTTTTTAAGGACAAATTGTTGATAAAATATACACGGCTTAGACGGTTCAAGATTGAGCCGTTTTGAAGTCACTTTGTATTAGTACTAATAAATGCACGTGCTTAGCACGTATAATAAGAATATTATCTAATTATAGTTAAATATTTCTTGTAACTCATGTGGTTAAGGTTAGAGATATTTTTCTTGTTTGGTTGAGTTTGATTCCCCATGGTGAATATATAAAACAAATTTAAACTTCTTTCAACAATTTTTTCATAATTTTTTAAAAAATAAAATGAATCATGATATACATACGGCTTAGACATGTCACTTTTGAGCCATTTTGAAGCCTCATTATATATACTAGTAAATGTACGTGCGCTTTGAACGTGTAATAACGTATGATAAGAATATTATCTAATTATAGCCAAATATCTCTTCTAATGCATATGGTTAAGTTGAGAGGTATTCTTCTTGTTTGGCTGAGTTCAATTCCCTATGTTGAATATATATATATATATATATATATATATATATATATATATATATATATATATATTAAATTTAACTTTTTTCAACAACTTTTTACATAATTAATTTATTTTTAAATAATATGGACTATGATATACATATGGCTTAGATGGCTCACTTTTAAGCCGTTTTAAAGTCTCATTTTATATGGACTATGATATACATATGGCTTAGATGGCTCACTTTTAAGCCGTTTTAAAGTCTCATTATATCTCTTATACAAAACACAAAGGTTTTTGAATCCTAGGGCTGACTGTGCCAAGATAAAGAGTGGTTGGGATTTAATCTTTGTGAATCAACGGTTGTGGATGAGTGGGGTTTTATGGGGAATCCAAAGAGTGGGGTTTGCACTCATAATGGTTGTGGATGAGCATTATTGAGAGTGGGGTTTTATGGAAAATGAGCATTATTGAGAGTGGAGTTTTATGGGAAATCCAAAGAGTGGGGTTTGCACTCATAATGGTTGTGGATGAGCATTAGTGAGAGTGGGGTTTTATGGGGAATCCAAAGAAAATTCACATCTAGCAGTGGTTGGGATTTAATATTTTGATTGGGGTCTCATAATTATTATTGTTGGTTTAAAATTGGGGGTCCAAGATTTTGAGGGAGAATACCTTAAATGAACCGTTATGACTAGTATATATATATATATATATATATATATATATATATATATATATATATATATATATATATATGAAAAACTCTTCCCAGACCGCCAGTTTGGACCGAAATCCAGACCGAGCGACAAGTGTCAGCGCGAGATTGGACCAGGGAAAAAAAACTTACTCTGCCCCCCCGCTAACTTCCAGCCAATGGAAAACCGACACGTGGCGTCGGTTCACGTGTCGGTTTCCATGGCGGTCGGAGAAGAAGCACTGTATATATATATATATACTTAGATGGCTCACTTTTAAAGCGTTTTAAAGTCTCATTATATATATATATATATATATATATATATATATATATATATATATATATATATATATATATATTTCTAAAAGAAAAAAACAGAAAAAAAAAAAAAAAACAAGGCCACTAGGCCTTTAACCGATGGTTTATGATAGGGATCATCATTCGGCCTGAAGTCCATGGGCGTCCGAAAAGTCCGTTTGGCCCGATGGATCAAAGTCCGATAGAGCCCGATCATTAGGGTAGCCCGACCCGGTCCATATTAGTATATGACCGGACTTGGGCTATGCATCCGTCTGCCCGAGTCCGGCCCGAGGCCCGTCCAATTAATAAGCTTATGTATGTTGGTTTAACTTGCATTTACTTAGTCTAAACATCTTGCATTATATAGCCCGACCCAACACCAATAATAGAAACATCTACGTGTAATTGTCATCGTTGTGGAACTGAATTATCACTTTGGCACTGTTTTAGATAATATTTCTTTGTGCTATTCCTCCCTTTACTACATATAATGTGCATAAGTGGCGAGGATTTCTGTATATAATTAGCGAAACTAGGCGTGCAAACTTATTTGGTTATTGTTTCTAGTTCAGGACTAGTTATTGTTTCTAGTTCAAGATTTCTGTATATACTGTTTATGTCAAATCCTTTCAACAACTTTGGACTAGTTATTGACTTCGATTAAATTAATTTGATATACTTTTTATTTATCTTGTTACTAGGTCCTGAAATATATGATACCATCAATTAAATTAATTTGAAATATCTTGGAATATATGATACCGTCCAATTAATAGCCCGACCCGATCCGACTTGGCCCGAGATGTCCGAATCTTGTGGACAGACTTGGGCTTCATAAATAATAATTAGGTCCGGTCCAGCCCGACCCGAAATTTTTTTAGGGCAAAAAAAAAACCGGCCCATGTCCGGCCCGAGCCCGTACTATATAGGTTAGGGCGGCCCGACCCGGCTCAATGCCGATCCCTAGTTTATGATTAGTGATCATGAGATGCTATTATATGTGATCAGAAACAGTATGGTTTCTGACTGGTTGCTCCTATATGCTGCAGTGAGAAAAGACCCTATTTCTTGGGACCCAATTAATGAATTAGGAAAAGGCAATGCAAATATTCCTGGTGAAGAAGAAGAAGAAGGTGCTTGTGGTATTCTCCAAGAGGATTATAGTGACATAATTAGTAGTGAAATCTTCAAGAAGAAAGACAGGATCAGCCTCTTGGCTCTCGTAGACAAACTCTAACAGGACCCAAAACATGGTTTGAGGTTGATTTGGCGTAACAGTGATCGTGCCAACACTAACAGTTTTATGAGAAGGACTAATAAATAAAAATGTACGATCAAATATTATAAGAAAAAATGGCACAAGTAAATATGAAGCATGACGTACTGTACAAGAGCAAGATTGGACATGATGTCCAAGATTTGTGGTCCTCGAGTATCAAGACTTTATTAGTGGATGGTCATGGTCATTTAGCCGAAACACGTACATGGCAGCACTTTGCTTATCATCTTCGCAAGAAAAAAATTAGAATGGCTACAATGTCCCTGCTTGTACTCTTACCTCCTGGAGCAAGTTTTCAGGAGCCATAACCATTAGGAAAATTATTACCAATGATTTTTTACTGTTGGTAATATGACGTGGAAAATTTTTCTAAACGATAAAAAAAAAATATCGTTGGTAAAATAAACAAAAATGCTATTTGGCTCCCAAAAAATTTGGGTGATACCATCTCCCATTATGTGGCAGATGACATGATTATTGACATGGCAGTTGAGCATGACAAAATTTAACAATAAAATTAATATTAAATTAAAACTAATAGTAAATTAATAAATTAACATTAAACTAACATGATACTTAACATTAAAATTAACCTTAACATTAAAATGAGAAGGAATTATCTTCCATAATACATAAAAATGATTCCCAGAGTAAATAAATAGCTGCGTTCAACAT
>JANAVB010003588.1:0-2500 GCA_029216955.1 Iris pallida
TTGCTCTTTCATTTATACTTACCGACTCCTCGTATGGGAGTCGCCTTGGCGACCCATCGGTCCCATAGCCTTTCAATGTTGCTATAATCTACACGGTGCGACTATATTATAGTCTTTCCGTTTCATTGTTGTAACCCATCATTGTTTTATTGTTTGGACGTATAGGGGCATCAACGTAGGCTTGTGCCGTAGCACGGCATGGAGCGCGGCGAGAGTTCTCATATTTCCATGTTACTTTCCATATTCTATACAAGCATACAATTTGGGATTATTCCCTTAGCTAGGTGCGTTGGGTCATTATTAGCATGCAAGATGTTATCGCCTAGCGATTCCGTGTTTGTGTCCGCATTATTATGTGCATAGCTAAGCAAGACGGGTTCATCGGAGCCACCCACCTTAGCGATGTTCGCATCGGTCGAGCGAGTTCCGAGCGCGCCTTGAAAGTCTAAGTCTGGATTCATCCTGTCGGGCCAATGTAAGCCTTGCATCGATTCGCATCGATACTACTTCATCGGGACGAAGCAACTCTTCGGGTCGACGGCTCGTTTGAGTCGTTGCACTTGCCGTTTGGAATCGGCGTTCCGCTAAGGCGGAGCGGGGCATTACACACTGGACCTTCGCACAAGGGCCTGGTGCAGCAGCGGGCCTTGCTGCACCGGGCCGTCAACGATAGGGTCGTGGGGATTTCGTTCGCACGCATCCCATTTGCCCGCAAAGCCGCACCTACTCAAACTTTGTTGCGCCGCCCAAATTTCAGCTCAACTCGCTTCCCCTATAATAGATTTGCAGTTTTATTGTTGGGCTGACTCCGGGTACCAAAGTGCTTGAGGAGCTTGTCATTTTTGGGGAAAACGCCCCAACCTCCGCTCGTCGGGGGGGTTCGAAACTGGCACAGAGTTTCGGCAGATTCTGTCGCAGGGCTGAGAGCTGCGCGCCGCGCGCAGAAACAGCTGCAACGCCTCGCCTCGCGCTGGACGAGCGAGGCGGGCGGCCCGTGCAGGTTCGATGCGCTGGTCGCCTCAGCGCGCCGCCGCGAGCCCGTGCTCGCCGATGCAGCCTGTCAGGCCCACGCCGTGGGCAGAAACTGCCGCGCGACAGAAAACGTCGCGAACCGTCGTGCACCCAAAGCCAGCAAGCGCCCGGTCGCTGGATCGCCGCGCGCGGGCAGCCGTTCGACGCGCCGTGCACCCCCCGCGCGCACGGGATTGTGGCGCGCGACGAACATCCCCCCCTTCACCACCTACTCCCCTATAATAGATTTGCAGTTTTATTGTGGGGATGACTCCGGGGGACCAAAGTGCTTGAGGAGCTTGTCATTTTTCGCGCGCAGCCGCAGGCCGCGCCCGTGCTCGCCGATGCAGCCTGTCAGGCCCACGCCGTGGGCAGGAATCCGCCGCGGGGCAAACGAAGTGCCGCGAGGCACACAAACCGCAGCATATGCGCACCCGGTCGATCCCGTGCAGCCGATAGGGCCTGTCAGGCCCACGCCGTGCACAGAAAGCGCGCTGAAACTGCTGCAACGCATGCGTTTCTGTGTCCCGTGCGGCCGACAGGGCCTGTCAGGCCCACGCCGTGCACGGAAATTCTTCGCATGCGCAGAAACTGCTGCAACGCTTGCATTTCCGTCCCCCGTGCGGCTGATAGGCCATGTCAGGCCCACGCCGTGCACGGACACTGGTTGCGTGCGCAGTAACTGCTGCAACTTGAGGGTTCCTCGATCCCGTGCGGCCGACAGGGCCTGTCAGGCCCACGCCGTGCACAGAAATTAATCGTGCGCGCAGAAACTGCTGCAACGCTTCCATTCCTCTGTCCCGTGCGGCCGATAGGGGCTGTCAGGCCCACGCCGTGCACAGAAATTCTTCGTGTGCACAGAAACTGCAACAACGCTCGCATTCCTCAGTCCCGTGCGGCCGATAGGCCCCGTCAAGCCCACGCCGTGGGCAGAAATTGTCGCGCGACAGAAAACGCCGCGAATCGTCGCGCAAGCAAAATTCGCAAGCTCGCTAAATGGCCGCGAGCGTGGAGCCGTTCGACGCGCCGTGCGCGCGCGCGACGAACATCCCCCCTTCACCACCTACTCCCCTATAATAGATTTGCAGTTTTATTGTGGGGATGATTCCGGGGGACCAAAGTGCTTGAGGAGCTTGTCATTTTTCGCGCGCAGCCGCAGGCCGCGCCCGTGCTCGCCGATGCAGCCTGTCAGGCCCACGCCGTGGGCAGGAATCTGCCGCGGGGCAAACGAAGTGCCGCGAGGCACACAAACCGCAGCATATGCGCACCCGGTCGATCCCGTGCGGCCGATAGGGCATGTCAGGCCCACGCCGTGCACAGAAAATCTTCGTGCGCGCAGAAACTGCTGCAACGCATGCGTTTCTGTGTCCCGTGCGGCCGATAGGGCCTGTCAAGCCCACGCCGTGCACAGGAATTGTTCGTGTGCGCAGAAACTGCTGCAACGCTTGCATTCCTCTGTCCCGTGCGGCCGATAGGGGCTGTCAGGCCC
>JANAVB010003588.1:17500-20000 GCA_029216955.1 Iris pallida
GAAGAACCATCGCCCTTGTCGACAAGTTGTCCATGACCACGCACCTACGCTAACTTCTAGACTTAACGTAATGCATGGTCTCATTATTATCACAGTTCCTTTGCTTTTACTCTTTCCACTTTTCACACTTCATTCGCAGAGCCCAAACAAGGGTTGCCTCGGCGACTGAACCGCAGTCCCGATATAATTTCTTCTCGGCGACTAACCATCGCTTAGACTTAACATTCTTTTTGGACTCGGGGATCGGCTATCGCATAGCCTACCCGCTTTACTTGAACATATCGTGTTTCTTTATGGATCGACCGACCGTGGATAAGTTTCCACTGAACCAACCGTGGCTCGTGCCTTAGACCAACACATGTTCTATGCAACGCTATCGCCCAAGTCATACTTCATATGACAGGCCTTGGGGTCGTGAGACTATTTATCTTGACAACCGCAGAATGAGCGGGACAGCACGTAGAATAACTTAGGTCGACCGGCATAACTTTTGCCTAACTCACTCAAGCCTACAACTTAACCCAAGGGACGAGCAAAGGCCATGCCAAGCCTTGCGGGACAGGACCGTGCATGTTTTAGCAAGCACTTGTGCGGGCGACGCCTATGACTTAGGCTAACTCTCAGCTTTTGCACCGAAGACCAACTTTCCTTCTCCCAAGCCACGGGACGAAGGACCGAGTGTCATTTTCAAAGCACGCCGTGCACCAACTCTAAGCCGACAGTGGGACGTTTTCCATGTTCTAACTCGATTCCAACCGTCGGGATTATTCCCTTAGCTATGTGGATGCGTAGCTTTTATTTATCAAGCCTAACTTGTGCAAGTTGAAAACATGATTTATTATGTGAAGGCAAAGATGAGGAGAGTTCACCGAAACTACCCCACCTGAGCGATGTCTCCGAGCAAGCCGTTGCAAGGCTAAGGCCGAACGCCGTCGGCGTTTCGATTCCTCCGATTGACTTTGCGGGACGGGGCACTACATCATACACCACTCAGAACAAGTCTCGTCCTCGAGACTTTCCTGAAGGCAAGCTATTCCACCATTTCTATGGCCAAGACTAAATCGTACACATTTCGCCTACGCGTTCCTTCGATTCCGAGCCACGCTCGCACTAGTATCAATCTTTTCCTTTAACGCGATTTCAAGATCTTGACACACTCCCACATTTCAAGCCTTGCTTGAACTCGCCGCATCACTTGGCTGGATCGTGCACGCATTCCAAGCGTCCCTAAAATACATGCATTCAGCCAAGCCGCATGATAGAAAATTTGTCATTCTCACTCGAGTCGCATCGTGCACATACCCAGGCGTCCCTGAAATATATGCATGTCAGCCGAATCTCGTGAGCAGGGTTTTCTACATTCGTGATTCACGCTATACATCCATGCCAATCCTCAAGATCAATCCTTCGACTGATAACTCATGAAACATGGCGTCTCGCCTAACCGCTAGGCCATTTCTTTTCGAGGCTAAGTCAATGTCAGGATTGGAATCATAGTTCCCCAACAATAATGCCAACACTGACCCCTATCCTAGGGTCAAACCAGAGTCGATCATATGGGGTCTTCTACCCAAGCTCGCGTCACTCAAATTTCTAAACATCAAGCACGATCACCTAATTCGTATTATGGCACGCATTGTGTATATTCAATTCCTTCAATTCACCAATTCTAACCAATTCATGTATTCGATCACGAGGTCGTCTCGCTCGACAATACGTTGCGCCCCAATCTCACGCGAGTCCGATTATCCACGGCGGTTCATGAATCACCACGCAACGCTCCCGCGGAATAATCATTCTCATCGGGGCGTAACTCTTGTTTGAGATTGGACTAACTCATTTTCGATACGCGGATTGGACCTACTCAATCCTCAAGTTCAATCGACAAGCACACCAATCCATTCTCGAGTCGCCTTCGCGTCAAACCACAAATCGAAGCACAAATTGTCGCACCGCACAAGTTCGACCACTCCCGCTGTATGAATCACCATACCAGCGCTCACGCAGAGTGATCGCCCTAATCGGCGAGACGCATGTGCGAGGCTTGAGTAGCACTCGCATAAGACAAGAACATCAACATTGTGGTTGTCGACGAAGCAAATCCAAACATTCCAGTTTTCACCCAAGCCAAGTTCGATAGTTCGATCGTCATTCGTTCAACTTAGAAAGTCCTCGAGCCAAGTCTATCCTTTCCTCGACACATTTTAATATCCCGAATATAGCATCCATCGGAACCAAGACATCTGCACGATCGTTATTCGTCGAGTCAGAGTACCCCCGAGTTATCGCATATCGATCTTGATACGCCTCAATACCATCGACGATATGCGTAACCTGACGATCTTCCTTTGCAACCAATTTCGAGTCGTGCGTTGATGCTGTTGTCCGAGTTGGATATTCCTCAATTTTCTCAATACTCAAGATCAAGTTCAGTCGCTTTTCCTCAAGCTCGTTTCAAGATCATTATTCAAAACTCAAGTCGCATTTCAGTCGTATCAAT
>JANAVB010003589.1:0-37600 GCA_029216955.1 Iris pallida
TCAAATAATTTTTTTCGAATTTCCGGTTTGGGTAAAAAATTTATAATAAATATAGTTTTTAAATTTCATTTTGGAAAATAGAATATGTAAATTAGAACGATTTCCATAAATTTAAGCATTATCAAAAACTATTGAATAGTTCTAAGTATTTAAAATATTTTTATAACTATCAAATTACTCCAAATTCTTTGACTACCATCAATCATATGACTAATTCCATAATCTATTTTCGCACAACTTCAGACCTCTACACCGTGAACATGACTATTGACCAACCTGAACTCTTCAGAATATGGCACCATACCAGGCGACACACCAGGCAAGATATCTTGCCATATTAACTACTTACATTTATGTATCATTATTATTATTGTATCTTTCTGTACTTTTATTTTTTGTTATTTGTTTTCCTTCTGTATATGGGCCTAGAGTTAAGAGACTACCGTCAATGTAGCATCTCATTAATTGTCACGAAGGTAAACGATTGTTGTGTGAGTATGTGATTAACATATAGAGGTCATTGCGTGTTGGCTGATCACCCGTGCGCATGCGTAGAAATAACTGTCATAGATGCATGTTAGAGACTTGACAGTTTAAGTATAAATAGTGTTGTGGAAGCGACATGGGTTGGTGTCGTGGTTACGACACATGTATAGTATCATTAAGGGAGAGGACAGCTACTAGCTAGGGCTACATTTACTTTAACATATTTTGGGCGATAGGGACTACGAATGAGCACTACTTACTGCCCCGGGCCGATAGTGTCGTATGAGTGCGACTACTTCTACTCTTATTTACTCTGATGATCCTACAGCTCTGTGTAGAAAGTTGTCCTCGAAGTACATATCACTTAGATGGTTAAGGACCAGTTGTGTTGTAGTTTTATAGTACTTACATTTGCAGTTATAATGGCATGTTCTTCTTGTATCTTGTAAGTACCTCTGAGGACCTGGTGATTTCTCCAGGTGTGTTTTATGATTTTCGCAGGTGCTCTAGCCAAGGTCATAGTTTACAATTTACCTTCGCGATGCTAGCTCTTGGATCGTCTTTTGCTTCGTCGACTCTTTCATCATTGCTATGTATTTCTCTCCTTTAGTTGGTAGTGGATTGTCTCCGCCCAACATTTTTGTACAAATGACATTTATAAGTTGATTTTATGATATATTTATTTGTGGATGAGATTAGTTTCATGGCTTTCTATATTTACAGCTTATGTATACAAACGAGGGTTCCATATACTTCGTATATATACAGCTGGCATGTCTACGTACTTAGTCCTTATATTTTAGGACTAGGGCGTTACATGTTTTATGGTGGCCATGCAGGTCAGTTTATCACTTCAGTTACGTACTGTACCGATGTGAGCCTGCATATAGGATTAGAGTTTAGGAATCTCATCCACATACTTGACCTTCTTCATCGATTCCGTTTTCTTGATTTGCATCTTGCTTGATCCCCTCTACCGTAAATCCTTATCCTTTCATCGTGTTTGATAGTGGCTAGAAAGATGCCCATACTAGTAAGACATGTTCCCTTGTTCCACCATACTACTAGTTTAACTTTTTAAGTTGGGTAGGTACCACACAACCTAACATTCTCTTTGACCTTAACCGAAGAGACACACGACGACGGTATATGCACAAATATCGGACGAGACTTAGATTCTTAAGAGCTTGAACTATTTATACTTTCTTTCATTATCTAATGTACTCATAATTTTGGATTATCTTGACTAAACGCTACTATTATCATCGAATTTTACAAGCTTATCTTTTATCGAGCTTGTTCAGGATGTATGTTTTATTTGGGTGCACCAACTAACATATTGCCTATTAGAATCAGTATATTATGGTCTGATCAACCTTAGTACACTTGGTTCGCTCTTCATACGAATATTCTACGTGGATTGAGAGTTAGTTAAACTTGCCCTTTAGGATCTCATCCGCGAGCCTTGACAATTCCCTTTTAAATTATTCAGTCGCCTTCGAACTACGTACTTGTATTCGATGACATCTTCTTTGAACTCTTTATTGTTGTTCGTCTTTCACTATTTAGAAGACTTAACCCTTGTGCTAGACACATAGTATTCCCCTAGTTAAATATACACAAGTGTAGTAGCCATCAACAACCACTTGACTATATCTTCAACCTGACCTACTCGTCCTTCCTCAAATCTAGACCTATTATCGTAACTTCTAATCATTGAAGTTGAAAATGATTAGATCGTTCCTTGGTTATATCTATCTAGGAGACTATCTTCTCTCTAAACTGTTCCTAACTTATTTTACCTTGATCTACGTGATTTCCTAATTATCTTTATTTCATGCTTAAACTTTTTTTTTGTGCATTAGTTAGTACCTCATGAAATCCCACTTTCTATTTTGATCATTGGGCGTCCCCTATCGTGACTTTGAGATTTGGAGCACAACACTAGATTTTTTTCTTCCAACAAATTTCATATACAAGATCTAGACGAGCTCACCTTCATGTAGGTATAATGTCCCACTAAAACACGTCCCTTGTACTCTATTTTACGATACGACTTTCGGGTCATAAAGACTAAACTATAACTTTACCATGGTATCGATATAATTTGACTACAGATACGGACTCAAGCTCGACTCAAATCTTTCGACCCAAAATATGCTTGTGATCTACTTAATTCCTTAAATGCTTAGCTTGTGCTTTATGTTGATTACTATCCCGTGCCTTTTTTTGTGCCTTATCTTAATTGCTTAGACCCATAAATTTTTATTTTCGTGCAATAATCCGTATTTATTATCCAAACCCTATCATGACCGTTGAACCTGACTATATTCCCCTTCGATTATTTTTCTTCTCTCTTCAAGGATCTTATTTTACTACACTGTTATTCATGCAAACCTTGTTTCTTATGTGTGAAGATGAAAGTTTATCATGACGCCTTCGTTAAAGAATGAGTGAAAATTGGAAAGCCATAAAGGAGATAAGTATAGATAAATAAATGAGTGTATAATTTGGAAAAATGAGTTAAAAGTGGTATTAGATGAATTAAGGGAAGTCACATTTGGTTTTTATGTTCAAGTGATAATATGCTTGAGATTGACAAAAAGGTTACGATTAATCAAACATACTAGAGATGGAATCTTATGTTTGGTGCTTTAAGGAATTTTGTTAGATTGGTAAATAAATGTGAATGTCCTACTAGGAAGAACTTGAAGGTTATTAAATTTAAATTTGAGGAGATTATAGCTTGAGGAAATATAGACCTATATGAAAATATTAGAGAAGAAGAAATTAAAAAGTTTCGGACTTATGGAATTCTATTATGGGATATAGGACTTAAAAATTTGTCTATTATAAAGGTCATATTAAGGTAAGATTGATTCTACTCTTGACTAAAATGAGAAAGGAAATTCTAATGAAAATTCTTAAAAGGAAAATTTTGCATATTTTTGCTTGACGGAAAAATATGTAGGAAGAAGAATATTAGATATTATTTTGGACTTATCAATTTTTAAGATTTTGGACGTAGTTTCATATCGAAATAACTTTGGCTAAATGGATTAAAGGTTGACTGATTTATTTTGAAAGATGAAAGTTTGGTTGGGGAAAATATCCGTTAGAGATTTATTGAAACCAAAACTCCTAAAGCGTCCTATTATGAGATATCGAATGTATATATGTTGGCATCTAAGGTTTGTTCATCAATCTAAAAAAAAAATTCAGAAAGGAAAATATGTTTTGCAATTGTGCCAAAAAATCAAATTTTTGAGATTAGCCAAAGATTTAACGGTATTGTGAACCGCAACTAAATTGGACTCGAAACTAATAAGCTAGTAATCTTGACTTGAGGTAAGGAGGTTATTGCTTAAAGTTGAACGTCTATAAGGAAAATGATAGCATTGATTGATTATGATGGGTTGTAGGCATCGACCATCTTCTACCTGTTGATTTTTGGCTGAAAATATCTAAATTGCCCATATCATTAACTTACTTCTCGAACTCCTCGCACAAGGGTTAATCTTGATTTTTATCAATAAAACTTTTTCTGCCTTTCTACTCTGCCTACCTTAGTTATTCTGAATTTCGAGGACGAAATTCTTTAAGTTGGGTAGGATGTAAAACCCCTAATTTTCTACTAATTTTTTATAATAAAATGGATATTGATTTTGTATTCGTATTCGTACGTCACGACGAAGTTGTCTTTGCCGTATTGTACGTCATATGCAAGTTTACGTTCGTTTTTCTCGTCGAGTGCGAATATGCGAGGTACATATTTTCAGAAAATATTTTATTTATAGATTTATTTTTATAGAAAGTATAGTTCAAAATAATATAGGATAAATACACTTTTGCCTAAAGTATTGCATTGAGTTTTTATTATATTAAAATAGTAATAAAAGATTATTCTAAGTATTTGCATACGTGATTCATGAATTTAATTCATGAATATATTTTAAATTCTAATTTTTGAAATTATTATTTTATTAATTATACAAGTTACAAAAAGTCTTTCTAAATTGGTTTATTATGAATTAAATCGGAAATTAATTTTCGGATAATTTTAAACTAATTTTGAATTAAAGATTATCTAGTATATACATATATTGGAAAGATATATTTTTGTGGTTTTAAAAATTAATTTAAATTAAGGGTGAATTATCCATGAGGATTCAAATAATCCTAGTCTATATCCAACCAGGGGTCCTCATCTCCTCCATAATTTCAAACCCAATTTCTACCACAAATTGTGTATCGTGTGGTGTTAATATTATTCTAATTTGTACAGTTATCCATATCGTGTCTGACAAATCCGGACACGACGAATCCAACAGTAAAATTCGATAACAACCCACGCCCGCTTTCGTGCCATTGTGTCGACCAACCACAATACCCCCATCTCCTCCACGACCTCCCTCGACGTACTCTCTCTCTCACATCAGCCACCCACCGTACACTACCCTGACAGAATCCCAGAACTACCGCCAACTCCGTAGTGAAACACCGCCACACTCCCCATACGCCTCCCCTGTCACCGACACCCGACCATCACCACAGACCCATCACATTACCACCATCATCCCAGCCGAATAATCATCGACACCACCAAAATTGCCACCACCCCCACCACAAATAAATATTAAAGCAAACGTCGTCACATACCTTGCCAATGACAACCGAAGATCTGGCCTGCGTACCACCGAGAGCCTCCCCTTCACGGCAGATCCATGAGCCCGATGCGACCACTACCGCTTCCTCCTCCGAGCTGGTGTCGTGACCACCGCGGGGCCCAGATCTGACAGCCCAGCAGGTTGCGGAGCCACCGCCATCCGACTATCGGGTGTCGACCCCGTACGCCCAGATCGCGAGCGCCAGGCGCTCCGACGGCGCGCCTCCGCGGTGGCCCTTCGTCGCGGAGTGCCGTGCCTCCTCTTGCCGTTCCTCGGCCACCGGCGCGTCCATCGACTCCCCTCTGGTAACTCTCGCTCGCTCCTTCTCCCCTCTATGTTTTTCTCTCTTACTTCTTCTTTCCTTCCTTCTAAATTACTAATAAAGACAAGCAGAAGCACAACACATAGCTGTGTTAAATATTAACATTTGACTATCTTTATTATTTATTTATTATGTTTTGCTGAGTATGGGTGCTCCTTTACTGGATGCACCAATAATATTAATATTAAATTATTGTTATTATAATAGTATTAGTATTATTTTACTATTTCCATTATTGACTAATGTTGTGGAACTACACTGTTGTATCTATCAATATTATTATTATTATTTATTATATTATTACTACTATTATCATAATTGTATGATGACTAAGATTTAGGTTTATTATAAACTATTATTTAAGTATAATAGCTTTCCAAAATTACCTGTACAAATTCACAGTTATAAAATTTATATTGTCTTATATTTTAAAATATGGTATTTAATCCTAAATAAATAAATTTTCTATATTTGATTATATTATATATATATATATATAATATTATATATATATTATATATATATATAGATATATATATAATATATATATATATATATATATATATAAATATATATATACGGGTCAAAATATATATAGATAAATATAATAATCTAGAAAATTTATTTAGGATTAAATACCATATTTAAAATATAAGACAATATAATATTTTATAACTGTGAATTTGTACAAGGTAATTTTGGAAAGCTTATTATACTTAATAATAGTTTATAATAAACCTAAATCTTAGTCATCATACAATTATGATAATAGTAGTAATAATAATAATAATAATAATAATAATAATATTGATAGAATACAACAGTGTAGTTACCACAACAATTAGTCAAATAATGGAAATAGTAAAATAATACTAATACTATTAATAACAATAATATTAATATTAATATTATTGGTGCATCCAGTAAAGGCACCCATACTCAGCAAAAACATAATAAGATAAAATAATAAAAGATAGTCAAATGTTAATATTTAACACAGCTATGTGTTGTGCTTCTGCTTGTCTTTATTAGTAATTTAGAAGGAAAGGAAAGAAGAAGTAGAGAGAGGAAAACATAGAGGGGGAGAAGGAGGCGAGCGAGAGTTACCAGGGGAGTCGATGGACGGCGCCGGTGGCCGAGGAACGGCAAAGAGGAGGCACAGGCACTCCGCGACGAAGGGCCACCGCGGAGGCGCGCCGTCGGAGCGCCTGGCGCTCGCGATCTGGGCGGTACGGGTCGACACCCGATAGTCGGATGGCGGTGGCTCCGCAACCTGCTGGGCTGTCAGATCTGGGCCCGCGGTGGTCAGCGACACCAGCTCGGAGGAGGAAGCGGTAGTGGTCGCATCGGGCTCATGGATCTGCCGTGAAGGGGAGGCTCTCGGTGGTACGGCAGGCCAGATCTTCGGTTGTCATTGGCAAGGTATGTGACGACGTTTGCTTTAATATTTATTTGTGGTGGGGGTGGTGGCAATTTTGGTGGTGTCGATGATTATTCGGCTGGGATGATGGTGGTAATAGTGGTGATGGGTCTGTGGTGATGGTCGGGTGTCGGGTGACAGGGAGGCGTATTGGGGAGAGCTGGTGGCGGTGTTTCACTACGGAGTTGGCGGTAGTTCTGGGATTCTGTCAGGGTAGTGTACGGTGGTGTGGCTGATGTGAGAGAGAGAGTACGTCGAGGGAGGTCGTGGAGGAGATGGGCTGGGTATTGTGGTTGGTCGACACAATGGCACGAAAGCGGGCGTGGGTTGTTATCGAATTTTACTGTTGGATTCGTCGTGTCCGGATTTGTCAGACACGATATGGATAACTGTACAAATTAGAATAATATTAACACCAACACGATACACAATTTGTGGTAGAAATTGGGTTGGTGAAATTATGGAGGAGATGAGGACCCCTGGTTGGATATAGACTAGGATTATTTGAATCCTCATGGATAATTCACCCTTAATTTAAATTAATTTTTAAAACCACAAAAATATATCTTTCCAATATATGTATATATACTAGATAATCTTTAATTCAAAATTAGTTTAAAATTATCCGAAAAATTAATTTCCGATTTAATTCATAATAAACCAATTTAGAAAGACTTTTTGTAACTTGTATAAATTAATAAAATAATAATTTCAAAAATTATGAATTTAAAATATATTCATGAATTAAATTCATGAATCACGTATGCAAATACTTAGAATAATCTTTTATTACTATTTTAATATATAAAAACTCAATGCAATACTTTAGGCAAAAGTGTATTTATCCTATATTATTTTGAAACTATACTTTCTATAAAAATAAAATCTATAAATAAAATATTTTCTGAAAATATGTACCTCGCACATATTCGCACTCGACGAAAATACGAACGTAAACTTGCATATGACGTACAATACGGCAAAGACAACTTCGTTCGTGACGTACGAATACGAAATACAAAAATCAATATCCATTTATTATAAAAAAATTAGTAGAAAATTAGGGGTTTTACATCCTACCCAACTTAAAAGAATTTCGTCCTCGAAATTCAGAATAACTAAGGTAGGCAGAGTAGAAAGGCAGAAAAAGTTTTATTGATAAAAATCAAGATTAACCCTTGTGCGAGGAGTTCGAGAAGTAAGTTAATGATATGGGCAATTTAGATATTTTCAGCCAAAAATCAACAGGTAGAAGATGGTCGATGCCTAACAACCCATCATAATCAATCAATGCTATCATTTTCCTTATAGACGTTCAACTTTAAGCAATAACCTCCTTACCTCAAGTCAAGGATTACTAGCTTATTAGTTTCGAGTCCAATTTAGTTGCGGTTCACAATACCGTTAAATCTTTGGCTAATCCTCAAAAATTTGATTTTTGGCACAATTGCAAAACATATTTTCCTTTCTGAATTTTTTTTTTTAGATTGATGAACAAACCTTAGATGCCAACATATATACATTCGATATCTCATAATAGGACGCTTTAGGAGTTTTGGTTTCAATAAATCTCTAACGGATATTTTCCCCAACCAAACTTTCATCTTTCAAAATAAATCAGTCAACCTTTAATCCATTTAGCCAAAGTTATTTCGATATGAAACTACGTCCAAAATCTTAAAATTGATAAGTCCAAAATAATATCTAATATTCTTCTTCCTACATATTTTTCCGTCAAGCAAAAATATGCAAAATTTTCCTTTTAAGAATTTTCATTAGAATTTCCTTTCTCATTTTAGTCAAGAGTAGAATCAATCTTACCTTAATATGACCTTTATAATAGACAAATTTTTAAGTCCTATATCCCATAATAGAATTCCAATAAGTCCGAAACTTTTAATTTCTTCTTCTCTAATATTTTCATATAGGTCTATATTTCCTCAAGCTATAATCTCCTCAAAATTTAAATTTAATAACCTTCAAGTTCTTCCTAGTAGGACATTCACATTTATTTACCAATCTAACAAAATTCCTTAAAGCACCAAACATAAGATTCATCTCTAGTATGTTTGATTAATCGTAACCTTTTGTCAATCTCAAGCATATTATCACTTGAACATAAAAACCAAATGACTTCCCTTAATTCAATCTAATACCACTTTTTAACTCATTTTTCCAAATTATACACTCATTTTATTTATCTATACTTATCTCCTTTATGGCTTTCCAATTTTCACTCATTCTTTAACGAAGGGCGTCATGATAAACTTTTCATCTTCACACATAAGAAACAAGGTTTGCATGAATAACAGTGTAGTAAAATAAGATCCTTGAAGAGAGAGAAAAATAATCGGAAGGGGAATATAGTCAGGTTCAACGGTCATGATAAGGGTTTGGATAAAAATACGGATTATTGCACGAAATAAAAATTTATGGGTCTAAGCAAATTAAGATAAGGCACAAAAAAAAGGCACGGGATAGTAATCAACATAAAGCACAAGCTAAGCATTTAAGGAATTAAGTAGATCACAAGCATATTTTGGGTCGAAAGATTTGAGTCGAGCTTGAGTCCGTATCTGTAGTCAAATTATATCGATACCATGGTAAAGTTATAGTTTAGTCTTTATGACCCGAAAGTCGTATCGTAAAAATAGAGTACAAGGAGACGTGTTTTAGGGGACATTATATACCTACATGAAGGTGAGCTCGTCTAGATCTTGTATATGAAATTTGTTGGAAGAAAAAAATCTAGTGTTGTGCTCCAAATCTCAAAGTCACGATAGGGGACGCCCAATGATCAAAATAGAAAGTGGGATTTCATGAGGTACTAACTAATGCACAAAAATAAAAAGTTTAAGCATGAAATAAAGATAATTTAGGAAATCACGTAGATCAAGGTAAAATAAGTTAGGAACACAGTTTCTAGAGAGAAGATAGTCTCCTAGATAGATATAACCAAGGAACGATCTAATCATTTTCAAGCTTCAATGATTAGAAGGTTACGATAATAGGTCTAGATTTGAAGGAAGGACGAGTAGGTCAGGTTGAAGATATAGTCAAGTGGTTGGTTGATGGCTACTACACTTGTGTATATTTAACTAGGGGAATACTATGTGTCTAGCACAAGGGTTAAGTCTTCTAAATAGTGAAAGACGAACAACAATAAGAGTTCAAAGAAGATGTCATCGAATACAAGTACGTAGTTCGAAGGCGACTGAATAATTTAAAAGGGAATTGTCAAGGCAGTCGCGGATGAGATCCTAAAGGGCAAGTTTAACTAACTCTCAATCCACGTAGAATTCTAGTATGAAGAGCGAACCAAGTGTACTAAGGTTGATCAGACCATAATATACTGATTCTAAATAGGCAATATGTTAGTTGGTGCACCCAAATAAAACATACATCCTGAACAAGCTCGATAAAAGAATAAGCTTGTAAAATTCGATGATAATAGTAGCGTTTAGTCAAGATAATCCAAATTATGAGTACATTAGATAATGATGAAAGAAAGTATAAATAGTTCAAGCTCTTAAGAATCTAAGTCTCGTCCGATATTTGTGCATATCCGTCGTCGTGTTCTCTTCTTGGTTAAGGTCAAAGAGAATGTTAGGTTGTGTGGTACCTACCCAACTTAAAAGAGTTAAACTAGTAGTATGGTGGAACAAGGGAACATGTCTTACTAGTATGGGCATCTTTCTAGCCACTATCAAACACGATGAAAGGATAAGGATTTACGGTAGAGGGGATCAAGCAAGATGCAAATCAAGAAAACGGAATCGATGAAGAAGGTCAAGTATGTGGATGAGATTCCTAAACTCTAATCCTATATGCAGGCTCACATCGGTACGTAACGTAACTGAAGTGATAAACTGACCTGCATGGGCCACCATAAAACATGTAACGCCCTAGTCCTAAAATAAGGACTAAGTACGTAGACATGCCAGCTGTATATAACGAAGTATGGAACCCTCGTTTGTATACATAAGCTGTAAAAATATAGAAAGCCATGAAACTAATCTCATCACAAATAAATATATCATAAAATCAACTTATAAATGTCATTTGTACAAAAATGTTGGGCGGAGACAAATCCACTACCAACTAAAGGAGAGAAATACATAGCAATGATGAAAGAGTCGAGCGAAGCAAAAGACGATCCAAGAGCTAGCATCGCGAAGGTAAATTGTAAACTATGACCTTGGCTAGAGCACCTGCGAAAATCATAAAAACACACCTGGAGAAATCACCAGGTCCTCAGAGGGACTTAACAAGATACAAGAAGAACATGCCATTATAACTGCAAATGTAAGTACTATAAAACTACAACACAACTGGGTCCTTAACCATCTAAGTGATATGTACTTCGAGGACAACGTTCTACACAGAGGCTGTAGGATCAGCAGAGTAAATAAGAGTAGAAGTAAGTCGCACTCATACGAGACACTATCGGCCCGGGGCAGTAAGTAGTGCTCGTCCGAGTCCCTATCAGCCCAAAATATGTGTAAAAGTAAATGTAGTCCCTACGCTAGTAGTCCTCTCTCCTTAATGATACTATACATGTGTCGTAACCACGACACACCAACCCATGTCGCTTCCACAACACTGTTTTATACTTAATAACTGTCAAGTCTTCTAACATGCATCTATTGACAGTTATTTCTACGCATGCGCACGGGTGATCAGCCAACACGCAAGTGACCTCTATATGTTACTCATAACTCACACACAAATCGTGTTACCTTCGTGACAAGTTAATGAGATGCACTACATTGACGGTAGTCTCTTAACTCTAGGCCCATATACAAGAAGGAAAACAAATAACAAAAAATAAAAGTACAGAAAAGATACAATAATAGAATAATAAGATACAACTAAATGTAAGTAGTTAATATGGCAAGATATCTTGCCTGGTGTGTCGCCTGGTATGGTGCCATATTCTGAAGAGTTCAGGTTGGTCGAATAGTCATGTTCACGGTGTAGAGGTCTGAAGTTGTGCGAAAATAGGATTATGGAATTAGTCATATGATTGATGGTAGTCAAAGAATTTGGAGTAATTTGATAGTTATAAAAATATTTTAAATACTTAGAAACTGTATTCAATAGTTTTTGATAATGCTTTAAATTTATGGAAATCGTTTCTAATTTAAAATATTCTAATTTTTCCAAAATAGAAATTTAAAAACTATATTTTATTAATAAAGTATTTTTACCCAAATACCTGAAAATTCGAAAAAAAATTATTTGAGGTTCGAAAACTCTAAAAGGGAAGGAAAAATTCTATTTTCAAACTATATATATATTTACGGGTAAAAAATATATAGATAAATATAAATAATCTAGAAAATTTATTTAGGATTAAATACCATATTTTGAAATATAAGACAAATATAATATTTTATAACTGTGAATTTGTACAAGGTAATTTTGGAAAGCTTATTATACTTAAATAATAGTTTATAATAAACCTAAATCTTAGTCTTCATACAATTATGATAATAGTATAATAATAATAATATTGATAGAATACAACAGTGTAGTTACCACAACAATTAGTTAAATAATGGAAAAAGTAAAAGATAATACTAATATATTAACATAATAATAATATTAATATTATTGGTGCATCCAGTAAAGGAGCACCCATACTCAGCAAAAACATAATAAGATAAAATAATAAAAGATAGTCAAATGTTAATATTTAACACAACTATGTGCTGTGCATCTACTTGTCTTTATTAGTAATTTAAAAGGAAAGGAAAGAAGAAGTAAGAGAGAGAAAAACATAGAGGGGGGAGAAGGAGGCGAGCGGGAGTTACTAGAGGGGTGTCGATGGACGGCGCCGGTGGCCGAGGAACGGCAGAGAGGAGGCACGGGCACGCCGCGACGGAGGGCCGCTGCGGAGGCGTGCCGTCGGAGTACCCGACGCTCGCGATCTGGGCGGTGCAAGGTTGGCCCCCGATAGTGGGATGGCGGCGGCTCCGCAACCCGCTGGGCTGCCGGATCTGGGCCCCGCGGTGGTCGGGCGACACCGGCTCAAAGGAGGAAGCGGCAGCAGTCACGTCGGGTGCATAGATCTGCCGCGAATGAGAGGCTCTCGGTGGCGCGGCAGGCCAGATCTTCGGTTGTCGTCGGCAAGGTATGTGACGGCGTTTGCTTTAATGTTTATTCGTGGTGATGGTGGCAATTTGGTGGTGCCGATTATTATTCGGCCGGGATGATGGTGGTAATGGTGGTGATAGGTCTGTGGTGATGGTCGGGTATCGGGTGACAGGGGAGGCATATTGGAGAGAGCTGGTGGCGGTGTTTCTCCACGGAGTTGGCGGTGGTTCTGGGATTCTGTTGGGGTAGTATATGATGGGTGGCTGGTGTGTGAGAGAGTACGTCGAGGGAGGTCGTAGAGGAGACGGGCTGGGTGTTGTAGTTGGTCGACACAATGGCACGGAGGCGGGCGTGGGTTGCTATCAGATTTTACTATTGGATTCGTCGTGTCCGAATTTGTCGAATACGACATGGATAACTGTACAAATTGGAATAAGATTGACACCGACACGATACACAATTTGTGGTGGAAATTGGGTTGGTGAAATTGTGGAGAAAAGAGAACAAGGGGCTCTCCTTATATAGGAGGTGAGGACCCCTGGATGGATATGGATTAGAATTTTTTGAATCCTCATGGATAATTCACCCCATAATTTAAATTACTTTTTAAAACCACAAAAATATAACTTTCCAATATATGTATATATACTAGATAATCTTTAATTCAAAAATTAGTTTAGAATTATCCAAAAAATTAATTTCTGATTTAATTCATAATAAACCAATTTAGGAAGACTTTTTATAACTTGTATAAATTAATAAAATAATAATTTCAAAAATTAGGAATTTAAAATATATTTATGAATTAAATTCATGAATCATGTATGCAAATACTTAGAATAATATTTTTATTACTTTTTTAATATATATAAAAACTCGATGCAATACTTTAGGCAAAAGTATATTTATCCTATATTATTTTAAAACTATACTTTCCATAAAAATAAATCTATAAATAAATATTTTCTGAAAATATGTACCTCGCACATATTCGCACTCGGTGAGCAAATACGAACGTAAACTTGCATATAACGTACAATACGACAAATACAACTTCGCTCGTGACGTACGAATACGAAATACAAAAATCAATATCCATTTTATTAAAAAAATTAGTAGAAAAATAGGGGTTTTACACTGGTTGATATGGTTAAGAAAGGTTGAAATCTCCGACATATAGCCAAAAAGGTTGATATGGTTAAGATGAGTGTTCCGCAGGTCTTTCCATAGTTGTCTTCGTTCGGGAATGTCGCAACTGCCGTGGACGACAAATAAGAGGGAGCGAGAGTTGAGGACGGGATGCTCCATCCAATAGTAGAGGGCTTGCTTCGAGTCGTGAATGATGCTGGTCTTCTTGTCAGAAGTAAAAAGGATCAAAATGTCATGACAGCCAGCAATCGCCGAGGAGAAGCCTAACTGCAGCTGGATGGATCTGTGTTTGGTAGGGAGAATTTTGGGTTCAATAATCACCATGATGTCGATTTTGTGATTGTCTTGAGACTGTTTAACCTTCCCAAGGTGGGTTTATTGGTAAGGCCCCTAACATTCCATGAAAGGATATTAAGCATTGGGGGTACTGGATGAGGTTTTTTTTTAGTTTCATGGCTGACCTAGTGGCCCTGGCCATGACCTCTTTAGTACTTCCTTTGTGAGATTTTTTCGTGGTGGGTGCTGCCTTACCAACCTCCATAGTAAAATTGTCTGTCTCCACGTTCAGGTGTATGTAGACCTCTCCCGCTACCTCAGCCACGACTCCGAAGAAGCTATTCATGGTGTTGATTCCAGTGTTTAAGCTTTGCTGCATCCTGGCGACATGAGCTTGGCCAATGTTCGCCAAGGCATCCGTACGGATGTCGACCGCGTTGTGGGATGTAATGGGGGAGAATTCGTCGGTATGTGGTCGGTCGGTTGTTGTGTCTGCTTGCCCGACTTAGCCGAAGGGTTCTCTGATGTTATCGATTCCACGACGATGGCGTCCCTCTTAATTGTTTCTTCGTTGTTCCTTTCTTCTTCCGTAGTGTTAGCACCTATGAATGCTTCCATTCCTTGGAGGTCCTCTACGATCTCTGTTTCAAGAGTATCGAGAGAAGGGTCGCCCGCTTGTGCTATCTCCGGGGTAGAAGACTCACTGTTGTCCTCAGCACCTACCATATCAAGGATGTCGAATTTGTTGTTTAACACAATTGCTGATGGCGATGAGGGGGCCAGAATCTCTAGTCTGGAAGGTAGCTTTCTGGGAGTGTTCTTGATGACGATTCAGTCGGATACTAGATTCAAAACGGATATGAGAGTTGGGCGGTGGGAGGACAGGAGACTTGTGCGTTGGTTGGATGGCTGTGTGTCGGACCTCTTTTTCTTCAGTTCTGTATGGGCTCTGTAGCATCGTTCAAAGGAGTGGCCACGCAGGTTGCAATGCTTGTAAAAGATAGTGTTGTTGTCGTAGATAATATGTTGTGTGTGCATTTTGTTCCCAAGGGACATATGGATGAAGTTGGGAAGATCTTTGGATAAATTGATCTCAATAAAAAATTTGGCGTAATTAGCTTTGGAAAGGTTGCGAGTTTTGTCCGCCAGGGCGACGAAGGTACCCAAGGAGTAAGCAATCCTCCTCAAGGCCGCAGGGACGAAGCACATCAAAAACAGATTTGGAAGAGTGATCCAGATCGATGCGATCGTAGAATCGTCCTTAGAATTAAAATCCTGAGACAATTTCTCAATTTTTATGACGTGCGAGTCGATTCTTGCGATGTCTTTAGCCCAAAGATTCTTATGATCTCCTTCCAAAAAAAAGAAAATGAGTAAGTGCTTAAGGTCCAAGGGAGCCACCCTGTATACAGAAGTTAGGCCCCAGGTGGCTATAACTTATTGCACACGGGATAGTTTCGGACAGCCTGGGGTATTTAAGCATGAAAGTGAAGGCGAATTACTCTGATAGGGTGTCCAGTTCTGCAAGCGAGAACAGAATGTTAATGTCTTAGTCTTCTAGCGAGGGAGAGGGGTTCAACTTTGAATGCTCCACATTAGAAATGACAAGGGAGTTCTTCTTCGCGAGGTAGGACCTCATCAACGTTGCATAGCTGGGGCAGCTGGGGGCTGCACGCCCGACGGGGTCGCACACGCACAACCAAAAGGTTGCAGCGACAAGAAAAGGTGACAGGGATCAGATGGGCGTGGAGTCTCTGATCAGACCCAACGAATGGGGAGTTATGGGCGCCAAAGATGGCTAGCATGTCTGCGCCAACCAGCGAGGATAGAGCGTACGACGATGCGGAGCCAACAGTGTCACGCCCCGCTCCCGTAAGAGCGATCGTCCTCGCTAAGGCGTGATGCCGTACGGGCCTAGGTTGCGCCCGTGCAAGGCTAAGTCCGGAAACGACCGATTTGAGCTAGGCCACAGAGTCGCACAGAGTGTCCCCATTTGCAGCGAAAAGTAAACGAACACAAATTGAAGCGAATTCTAACTCTTTATTGATTTTCAGAAGTTTACAAGTGACGCTAGGCCGAGTTTACAAGTCTCTCAAGATCTCTCTCTCTCTGAAACATAAAAGGCGTGCCAAGTGGCTTACAAGATGGAATGATTCATGGCGATATTCCGATACATTATGTCCTGTATAGGGTGCTTCAGCTTCTTGCAACGTTCCAAGCCCCAGAGTTGGCTCTGCGCCTTAACACGTTCGATGGAAGCTCCGTACCCACCGGCGTCTCCTGCAACCTGCAAGCAGAGTATGGGGTTATCAGTACATTGTTATGCACTGGTGGGGAGGCTAGCTGGCCTACAATGCTATCATTACCAAACACGTTCTATTTACTTTTGTGCACCGTCTATCATTTATTGTCTTTCTAATCTTGCCTTAGGATCAGTTTCATGCATATTTCATAGCCTATCCCGTGTTGCGGAATACAAGTGTCGTACGGAAATACATGCATGACTTACCCATAGTTACCGTCTGGCCTTCCCTGTCCAAAGTAAACCAAGTTAGTCAACAATTCATAGGAAATAACTTAATGTGATTCATGTGAACTTTCAATGTCAAGGGCGTATCCCTGCCTCGGGTCCTAGCACGTCGTAGGCGTATTTTCTAACTCCTTTGCCGAAGTACTCTCGATTATCTGGTGTGTTATATTCAAGCCTGTTCAGAAGGCACTTCATTTAGTTAACTTAGACTACTTTGATTTCAATACAAGGATTTGTACGTGGATTGCCACCAGCAAAGCCCACTTAATCTATATGCATCGGTCGCTGGCATCATAAGCCAATTTGGACATGTCTTCCCCCTTGGTAATTTCTCACCTATCATGGTGTGCGGCTTGGTACACCCTGATAGTCTTTTGAAATACCCGGCCTTACGTCCCCTGGTGGTCGAGCCCGCACTCAGGCCTGTACGTAAGGCAAATATTTGATTTTCGTCCGGACCGGCACGTCCTTTACACTTTGACTGTGCCGCTGGAAATACCCTTATTTTGCCTCTCCCCCGTATACGATGGAGGTATCCACGACCATTTCATTTTATTTGTCATTTTAACTTAACGGCTGTCTCTGCGCTGTAGGCTAACCCTTAGCCTTAATGTGTTATCAACCAGGTTGGCGTCCGTGCAGCACGGGTAGCGAGCCTCGTTGCACGTGCCCGTCACACCTGTCACTAACCATTCTTCCTTCTTATCTTTCATTCATTCATTCTTTCTTTCTTTCACTTGTTCGTTCATTCATTTATTCATTCACATATTCATTCATTCATTCATTCACTTATTCGTTCATTCTTTATGCAACTCTCCGTGCGGGAGTCGCCTTGGCGATCCATCGGTCCTATAGACTTTCAATATTGCTACACTCTACTCGGAACGACTATGTTGATAGTCTTTCCGTTTCATTGTTGTAAACCGTTCATTGTTTCGTTGTTGAACGCACAAGGAACTTGAACGTAAGCTTGTGCCTTAGCACGAGCGGGGAGCGCGGTGCGAGAGTTCTCACATTTTTCTATGTTCTTTTCCATATTCTATACAAGCATACAAGATGGAATTATTTCCTTAGCTAGGTACGTTGAGTCATTTATTAGCATGCGCGGTGTTATCGCCTAGCGATTCTAGCATTGGTGTCTGTATTGTTATGTGTCTAGGCTAAGCAAAGACATGTTCATCGGAGACACCCACCTTAGCGATGTTCGTATTGGCCGAGCGATACTCCGAGCGCGCCTTTGAAAGTCTAAGTTTGGATTCATCTTTGACGGGCCAATGTAAGCCTTGTATCGATTCTTCATCAGGTCGATGCCAACTCTTCGGGTCGACGGCGCGTTTGAGTCGTTGCACTTGTCGTTTGAATCGGGGTTCCGTCAGGGCGGAGCGGGTCATTACATAATACACCACTCAAAACAAGTCTCGTCCTCGAGACTTCCTGAGTGCAGGTCATCCTACCATTTCTTTAGCTTGTGTCGTCGTGTTTTTTTAGACAATTTCTATCGAACGGCTCTATCGTTCGATGGCATCGAATTATGCTCGGTTATCCTTTCAAGTTTTATGTTGTATGCATTTGGTAAATTTTATGGAATGACTGTCCATTCATTTTAGACTTGATGGTACTTATTCAATTGTCGTTCATATGCATCTCAACACCCACTTGCAGTTGCATTCGACTTCATCATATCGCTGTATGGGGACTGTGCACATATTCAAGGCGTCCCCCGAATACGTACATTTCAACCAGACTTAGCGATTAACGAAGTCGGACAAGCTACTCGTGATAGTTTTGATTTGCCGATCATTTTGCTAACTTCGATTTTAAAATCGAACTCGTGTGCATCTCACTATCGTTTATCTGGGTCATCGAGATGATCCGATTGGCTACTCAAACGTTCTTGTCCACGAAATCAGTATGATTTCTTCTTAGTGGGGTCGACCAAGTCTAAGTAATTTTTGTCCGATTCGAGACTAAGTATCGTACTATCATCGAGTACGTCTTCCAATCAATGATTCAATTCATTATCCCAACTTTACTTGCGCGTCATCCATTCTTATCTTTTCCTTCGTTTGGGGCCGATCTCGCCGTCGTTCACGCACACTCCCAGTTCTCCATCCTACTCTAAGTCTTATTGCCCCAAGTCTATCGTCCGTCCAGACGATACTGTAAATGCCATCGCACAGGTTCAATCACTCGGCATAGGGTCGTCCGCCTATCTGCTAGGTCAGCTCACAAGGTCATAGTTACACGTCAAGTCCGTTGCTCATCGTGCAAGGCCGTTGCACGACGCTCGTCCCAATTTCTATGGTCAAACCATTTGTTCGCTTGTACGGGAATTTCTACCCAAGTTTGTTTCACTCAAATTTCTAAACATCAAGCAGCGTTCATCCTATTCGCATCAACACATTCTCCGCTCCAAGTTCGAGCTCGTTGGTTATCCTCAACCATATCTTCGACATGTTAATATCGTATGTCCACACTAACAATTTTCATAGTCTATCTCTTCAGTATGTTTGATACAATCCACTTAACCAATTCACGTAGTCGATCACAAGGTCGTCTAGCCTTGCAATATGTCGTGCCCCGATCTCACACAAGTCTGATTATCCTCGGCGGACATGAATCACCATGTCAACATTCCCGCAGAATAATCGTCCTCATCGGGACTTAACTCTTGCGTTGTGTCTAAACTTACTCATTTTCGATACGCAGATGGGCCTACTCAATCATCAACTTTGCTTCGTCGTCCATCATAAGTCCGATCAATCCTCAGATTCGCCTTCGCTTCAAACCATAAGTCGTAGAATCAAAATTGCCATGTCAAGGTATTTCGAGTTCGATCATTCCCGCTAGACATGAATCACCATGCCAACGCTCACGCGGAATGATTGTCCCAAATCCGACGTGACGCATGTACGAGGCTGGAGTTGCGCTCGCACAAGACAAGATCGTTGTCGTTGTGGTTATCACCGAACAATCAAGTCACTTTCCTTTCTCATTCCAAACATTCATTTCCAACATAGCATCCTTCAAAACAATAACTTCTAACACGATCATCATTCATCGAATCAGAGTACCCCCGAGTTATCGTACATCGATCTTTGATACGCCTCAATACCATCGATGATGTACATAACCTGACGATCTTACTTTTGCAACGAATTCCAAGTTGTGCAACTTAATTTCCTCAATTTACACTGTCGCGTGCTAACTCTTCATTAAGCAACATCTATTCCAATTCCTTAGTCATTCTCATATTTTCAATCAACGTTTCCTATGCACGCTATCTTCCGATCGTGCTATCCTCGATCTCGTCTATGAGTATTTCACCTTAGCTCAAGTTTCAATCCATTCGACTAAATTTCCCAATCGCATGCACGATCCATCACATTTCCTCGACCAAGACCTCCACTTATTTTATCGTTTCAACTCTTCATTCAATCGTTTCGTAATTCGTACTATACATTCTTAATTCGTCCGAACGATATCTCGTTTGAGACTATCAAAGTCAAAATCAACTAAGCGTTACTCGTTCTAAGGCTTTGTGCGATATCATCGCTTGCCGACATACTCATTCTATCCGTAAATCCTTTAGTTTCGCTCGAACAATTTCTATAACGTCCATACACCACTCAGGGTTCGAGCCACTCGACTAGTCCTCAACGCTCACTCTTATTCTTCTTCGAAGCTATCATATACACCACTCGGAGTCAAGTCATCCTACAATTCCTCAAAAGATCATTCGATTTCCAATCGATGTGTTCAATCGCACGTTCGCCCATTCCTCAAAGTCTAAGAATCATTCTTGCGTTCGTTTTGGCGTTGGCCAAATAGCGTCTCTATCAACATACGTTCTAAGTCTCACTTATTCTCGTCCGAGCGATAGTCGGTCTCGCTCGCAAACTCGTTCGTACCAGAAGGTCTAGGTGCGCGATACTCGGCACAACTTAGCCAAAAGGCTGCGTGCATAACCATTCCGTTCGAACTATACTTCGGTCTCGTATACTCGTTCGCTATCGTCAGCATAAGGTTATTCAAGAACGTCTTGTGTTTGCTAACTCTTAGCATCGGTTCCTTCCAACTCAAGTACGTCGTGGTTCGGCACAAAGGCCTTCGCCTATCGATCCCGTTCAACCGAGTACTTGTACGAGCTTTTGAAAATATTAGACTTATTGTATGGAACATCCCAAGGCACAACGAGAGAGCGTACACTTATTATGTTTCAAAACGAGCTTTCAAAATTGAAAAAATTGAAATGAAGTCCAAGGACGTGAAGCCGTGCTCTGATACCAATCTGTCATGCCCCGCTACCGTAAGAGCGATCGTCCTCGCTAAGTCGTGATGCCGCACGGGCCTAGGTTGCGCCCGTGCAAGGCTAAGTCGGGAAACAGTCGATTTGAACTAGGCCACAGAGTCGCACAGAGTGTCCCCATTTGCAGCGAAAAGTAAACGAACACAAATTGAAGCGAATTCCAACTCTTTATTGACTTTCAAGAAGTTTACAAGCGGCGCTAGGCCGAGTTTACAAGTCTCTCAAGCTCTCTCTCTGAAACATAAAAGGCGTGCCAAGTGGCTTACAAGATGGAATGATTCATGGCGATGTTCCGATACATTATGTCCTGTATAGGGTGCTTCAGCTTCTTGCAACGTTCCAAGGTCCCAGAGTTGGCTCTGCACCTTAACACGTTCGATGGAAGCTCCGCACCCGCCGGCGTCTCCTGTATCCTGCAAGCAGACTGTGGGGTTATCAGTACATTGTTATGCACTGGTGGAGAGGCTAGCTCGCCCACAATGCTATCATTACCAAACACGTTCTATTTACTTTTGTGCACCGTCTATCATTCATTGTCTTTCTAATCTTGCCTTAGGATCAGTTCCATGCATATTTCATAGCCTATCCCGTGTTGCCGAATACAAGTGTCGCATGGAAATACATGCATGACTTACCCATACTTACCGTCCGGCCTTCCCTGTCCAAAGTAAACCAAGTTATTCAACAATTCATAGGAAATAACTTAACGTGATTCATGTGAACTTTCATGTCAAGGACGTGTCCCTGCCTCGGGTCCTAGCACGTCGTAGGCGTATTTTCTAACTCATTTGCCAAAGTACTCTCGATTATCAGGTGTGTTATATTCAAGCATGTTCAGAAGGCACTTCATTTAGTTAACTTAGACTACTTTGATTTCAATGCAAGGACTTGTACGTGGATTGCCACCAGCAAAGCCCACTTAATCTATATGCATCGGTCGCTGGCATCACAAGCCAATTTGGACATGTCTTCCCCCTTGGTAATTTCTCACCTATCATGGCGTGCGGCTTGGTACACCCTGATAGTCTTTTGAAATACCCGGCCTTACGTCCCCTGGTGGCCAAGCCCGCACTCAGGCCTGTACGTAAGCCAAATTTTTGATTTCCGTCCGGACCGGCACGTCCTTCAAACTTTGACTGTGCCGCTGAAAATACCCTTATTTTGCCTCTCCCCCGTATACGATGGAGGTGTCCACGACCATTTCATTTTATTTGTCATTTTAACTTAACGGCTGTCTCTGCGCCGTAGGCTAACCCTTAGCCTTAATGCGTTATCGACCAGGTTGGCGTCCGTGAAGCGCGGGTTGCGAGCCCCGTTGCACGTGCCCGTCACACCTGTCGCTAACCATTCTTTCCTTTTTATCTTTCATTCATTTATTCTTTCTTTCTTTCACTTTTTCGTTCATTCATGTCACGACCCGCACCCTAGAGTAAGGGCACGAGACGTGGGTACGTCCAGCCTACGCCGCAGTGTCGGTGGTAGAACGCTGTCGTAGGTCAATCATCTAACAATATAAAGGTACCTGTACAGTTTATATTCTTCGAATGGAGGTGACATCACAATATACAGTCTCAATCACATCTAAGGTAGAAGAATGAAAGACAGATAGATAGATAGTAACTCAAGAGAACAGTAGCATAGATGAAATAAGTCTAAGTGTCTAGGATACATAACATCCAGAATGTCAACTCATAATGCAATAAGTCTAAGAGTCTATACATCTCCACATCTCAAAATACAACTCAGAATGTGAGACGAATAATAAAGTAGAAAGACTGTCTAGCTAACTGGTCTAGACTACTGGAGCAACATCCTCAGCTGCAGGTGGATCCTGCTGAGGGTCCTCAACACAAGTGTCATCTAGTCCTGCTCCATAATATGTAGTCACCCATGCCTCATCCTCATCCTCTGTAATATTTTCAATAGGTCCAGTCAGGACAGGAACGAGCACAATACATCTCACACAGTTCATATCAGCTTAGGAAATACGATACAGGCAATAGAGTAAGATAAATGAAATGTTGAAAGGAAATATACGCTGTAAAGAGATAGCTGTAAGAAAATATCTACTGTATATAGAGAACTGTAAGTGACTAGTGATGTAGAGTACAGGATAGGCATGTGAATGGCTAGAATTTATACATGATTACACTACTGAGTTTGCACATGATTACACTACTTTGGAATTATTCACATGTCTACTTCTACTCCTCCGTTTCTCCAATCAATACACAAGGATCTAGACAAGTTATGTTATTATACACGATTACTTCACATGAGGCTCATAAATGAGTATACGTGAAGTTATACATGAGGGCTCAGTGAATCATGAGAGTACATGATCACATGAGTACACATGAATGATGGAAGCATAGGAGTACATGATGATAGTGAAACACACGTAACATGAAGTACCCGATGCTCCCGAGAGGTATAACATCTCATGTAAAGATCCATATAGTACCAATCCGTGTTACCAATGTGACAGCATCAAGTAAAGTAATCTAGAGCGAGAAGTAAAGCCTGAACAAGTATGAAACGGTCAGAGAATGTACTCGCCTGCTGTATGAATGTCTGTAGAGAATATGCTGTCTGAGGAGAGGTGTCTGGCTCCTGATCAGAGCAACACAAGTCACAATGTATTCTAAATAGTAAAAATGAAGTTCACTATGTATACTACATGATTCTAGGTCAATCTGGTCAAAAGTCAACTCTTGGTCAACTCTGGTCAACTCTAAAGTCAAACTAGTCAAAGTTTGGTCAACCATAGTCAAACTAGTTAGGGTTTTAGTCAAACTAGTTAAACTAGTCATTTTAGGTCAATCCTAGTCAATTCTAGGTTAACTAGGTCAAATTTGACCTAAGGTTGACTTTGGTCAACCCTTAGTCAACAAGGTTCAACTAGTTAGTGTTTAAGTCATTAGGTCAATTGGGGTTAGCCCCTAATGCCATAGGCTAGTCACTTAGGCCATAGGCTAGTTGTCATAGGTTTTCATATAAACCTATACTTAGTAAGTCATACATATATATATATATATATATTTTTTTTTTTTTCATATAAACCTATACTTAGTAAGTCATACATATATATATATATATATATATATATATATATATATATATATATATATATATACATAATTCTATCTACTACCCATATATATCAATATATGTATACCCTATATATAATACAATCACACTCACATATATATATATATAATGACACTATGTATAATCTAATACAATATATATATATATATATATTAATATATGCATATATATATATATATATATATATATATATATATATATATATATATATATATATATATATATATATATATATATATATATATATATATATATATACAAATATATATATGATTCATATATAGAGAGGGAAGTGAGATAGAGTGAAAGAGAGAGTTAGAGTGAGAGAGAACAGTGAGAAAGAGTGAAAGAGAGAGAGTGTGAGAGTGCTGGACAGGAGGGGGGGTTCCAGATTTCTGGAAACAGAAATTAGCCCCCCCCCCCCCCCCACACACACACAATACACCTATATACATATATATGTATATATATATATATATATATATATATATATATATATATATATATATATATATATATATATATATATATATTTTATGTATATATATATATATACATAACTACATATATACACATATGTATATCCTCAATTCTCACCTACACACACACATATACATACACTACCTATACATACACTGAAAATATACGTATACATGTATAAATCATAATAAAAATAGTTTTAAAATTCGATTTTAAAAACTGGGAAATTATCCCAAAACTGGAAATATGGACTGTGTATAGGAAAAGTAGGTAAACTTGATTTCGTGTCCAAAACCCCACTAAGGTTCGAAACCAGTGGTTGGTAAGTAATGCCCCAAGTGTCCTCTAGTATCCTAGGTGCCTGACACGACACCACGACACGAATTGATTGGTCTAAACTCTCAAAACCCAAATCGGGTAAACTAGGATACGCACACACGTACACAGCGTCGTGCACGCGTTCCACACTCTCGTGGACACACCACGAGACACGACACGTCTCGTGGTCATGCACACATGTAGCCCACATATAGGGCTACACGATGGACACACTGATACGTGTCTACGACACTCCAGGACAAGATACGAAGATCGTATCAGTCGTGAAAAACACGACTGATACACGCGTCGTGCACGCGGTCGAGCGCCTCGTGCTCATGACACAGGACACGACACATCTCGTGCTCGTGTCCTCGTGTATGCCACATGATGGGCTACACGCTCGTGTCACCACGAGGTGCCCAAGTGTCGTGTCCGTGCGACACGATACGCGCGAAGTTGGCCCTCGCACGCGTGTGCACTGACAGTGCGTGTCCAGTACGAGTGAGATTTCTCACTCGACACGACACGACGCGACACAAAACTCTGGGGGCATGCTCGCAGACATTGCCCCCGTGTCCAAGTCAAATTTCACGTGTCCTAGTGCTCTGTGCAGTGAGCACGAGGAGCGTGGTAGCAGGGCACGCACGCGAGCCTCGTGCAGCGGGTTCGTGTCCATTTTGGACACGGACACAACACAAAAACGTGCTCAGTCAAGTGTAGTTGTAACCTACAAGTCTAGGGCTACACAAAAATGTAATTAGTTTTACAAAATAACAAAAACCATTTCTTTGTGGCATTTCATCAAACAAGGATTAATAGCCTAGGATACGTGTCCGATACGGGCACCAAACCAACCCTAAATTCTACCAAACTTGACCCACAGTTAGGGTAGACCTATATGCATGCATTTATGAAGAAAAAATAGAATATTAACTAGGTTTATGGGTATTTACCTATTTGTGCAATTTTAAAGGAAAATCAATAAAGAGGGGGTGTGCTTCCTTCCACTTGGTGATGTCCAAAGCTCATGAAATCTGGATTGCTAGCCTCCCTTAGCACCCTTGATGTTGTAGGGTCCCAATGCAAAAGACTAGAGGTGATTTGGATCAAAAATGATCAAGTTGTGTAGGTTTGAAGGAAATGGGATTTTGTAGGATTAAAATTCATGTAAAATGTTCATGAATGATTTGATGAGGTTATATAGAATGGTGTGGCTGCTAGGGGGTGTCCTTGGCCGGCCATGGCAAGGGGGGGATGTCCTTGCTCTTTCCTTCATGGTGAAGGCAAGACTTTGGTGCTAAAGTTGGGATACTTTTGAGGGTTTCAAGCAAAATATCCATTTTGTCAATATCTAGATATTTTCATTGCTTTAACCCATGACCAATTATCCCTCCTCTAACTTCTAGGTTAGTAGCTAACCTCTAGATTAGGGTGAGATAGGTTAGGGGCTACTCATGGTACTTAACCATGATTAAATAATATTAAAATCATATAATTCCAAATGAAATCTAGTAATTTACCAAAATACCCTTTTAGGCTAAAATCACTAATTTGATGTTCTAAGCCTATGGCAAGGCTCACATGGTCATGGCAACTCCTAGTTTAAGGAATAACTAGGGTTTACACTAAGATTTTGCTAGTAAGTCACAAAGTCATAAGTCATGACTTAGGAAATGGTTTTAATTACACTAGAAATCACCATAATTCATATTATGCCTAAAACACCATTAATAAATAATAAAATAATAAATTTTTCAAAATACCCTAATTTCAGAAAACAGGGTGTTACAAGTCTACCCTCCTAACAATAATTTCGTCCTCGAAATTTAAAGATGAAACTGAAACTGATGAGAAGGATAGAAAATCATACCTCAAGGTACAAATAGATAAGGGTATCGCTCGCGCATCTCATCCTCCCGTTCCCAGGTGGACTCTCCTGGAGAATGATGCCTCCATGCGACACGAACCAATGGTATCGTCTGGTTCCTCAATGCCTTCTCCCGTCGATCCAGAATCTCAACAGGCTGCTCTGGATAACGAAGAGTAGGACCCACCTCGATCTCGGAATGATCAAGCACATGGCTAGGATCTGCCACGTACCGTCTCAACTGCGACACGTGAAATACGTTGTGGACTCCTACCAATGCTGGTGGTAAGTCTAGCCTGTAAGACACGTCACCGACTCTCCCGCTGATAACGAAAGGGCCGATAAAACGCGGGCTAAGCTTCCCACCTCCACCAAAACGTATCGTGCCACGTGTCGGAGATATCCTCAAGAATACCTGGTCTCCAACCTAATCACGAATAAGGTCTCAATTTAATTATGATAATCAAACATGGTTAACAAAACACAAACAAGACAACCTAATTCTAATCCTATCTCTAAACTGTACCTCAAACTCCAAAGGTCTGCGGTGGCTGTCGGCCCAATGTCGATGTCTGTCCTGCGCCACGCGAAGCCGATCTCTGATGAGCTTCACCTTCTCTGCTGCATCTACAACCATCTCAGGCCCTAATAAAACTCGCTCCCCAACATCATCCCAAGACAAGGGTGTACGACATCTACGCCCGTACAGTGCCTCGAAAGGGGACATCTCAATGCTGGCCTGAAAGCTGTTGTTGTATGCAAACTCTACTAAGTGCAGGTGACTCTCCCAAGATCCTCCAAAGTCCAGGACACAAGTCCGCAATATGTCCTCCAGTGTCTGAATGGTCCGCTCTGACTGTCCGTCTGTCTGCGGGTGGTATGCGGTACTAAACTTGAGATGAGTGCCCAAGCTAATATACAAGCTCCTCCAGAAATGTGAAGTAAAACGACTGTCCCGGTCCGATACAATGCTCACTGGAATCCCATGAAGTCTGACTATCTGCCTCATATACATCTCTGATAGCTTCTCGGTAGACAAACCCACTTTGAATGGCAAGAAGTGGGCCGATTTGGTCAACCTGTCGACGATGACCCAAATCGCATCCTTTCCTCCTGGTGTACGCGGTAATCCCGAAACAAAGTCCATCGTGATGTGCTTCCACTTCCACTCTGGAATGGACAATGGCTGCAACAGTCCTCCTGGCCTCTGCCTCTCTGCCTTGACCTGCTGGCAGATCAAACACCTGGCTACGAAGTGTGCTACCTCGCGCTTCATCCCACTCCACCATATATGCTCTCTCAGATCCCTATACATCTTGTTGGCTCTCGGATGTATCGAGTACTGAGAACGGTGGGCCTCCTGCATAACCTGCTCTCGAAAGTCTCCACTGGGCACACACAGTCTGGAACCGTGCCTTAATGCGCCATCCCTGCAAGAGTGAACTCATCGTCCGCAAATCCCTGTCTGACCTGCTCCCTGATGCATCGTAGAGAAACGTTATCGAACTGAGCCGACTTGATCCTATCAATCAAGTCCGACTGAATCTGGAGGCCCCACATTTGCATTTGCACTCCCGGCACAATCACCTCGATCCCAAGGCTCTCCAAGTCCGCTAACAAGTGACGATCCATCGTCAAGCACATAGCTGTCGGATATCTGCTCAAAGCATCGGCAACTACGTTGGCCTTCCCTGGGTGATACTGTAGTAGAATATCAAAGTCCTTCATCAGCTCCAGTCATCTGTGCTGCCTCATGTTCAGCTCCTTCTGCGTAAACACGTATTTCAAGCTCTTGTGGTCTGTAAATATCTCCACGCGCTCTCCATACAAATAGTGTTTCCACAGCTTCAGAGCAAAGATAACTGCCGCCAACTCCAAATCATGGGTAGGGTAGTTCTTCTCATAGGGACGTAACTGCCTGGAAGCATAGGCAATCACCTTTCCATGCTGCTGCAAGACACAACCCAAACCCTTCCCCGAGGCGTCACTGTAGATAGTGAACCCGCCTGATCCTGATGGCAATGTCAGAATCGGGGCTGTCGTCAACCGCTTCTTCAACTCATCGAAAGCGGCCTGACACTCCTCTGACCAGAGAAACTCTGCATCCTTCCGGGTCAGCCTAGACAACGGCTCTACAACCTGGGAGAAATCCTGGACAAACCTCCTGTAGTAGCCTGCCAATCCCAGGAAGCTCCTGATCTCTGCCACTGACGTCGACGCTGCCCAAGCCTCAACTGCTGATATCTTCCTTGGGTCGACTGAGATCCCATCTCCAGTCACTACATGACCCAGGAAGTCAACTCTGTCTAGGAAGAACTCGTACTTCGAGAGCTTGCCGTAAAGCTGCTCCTGCCTGAGAGTCTCCAGGACCACTCTCAAGTGCTCCTCATGCTCCTCCTCTGTCTTCGAGTACACCAGGATGTCGTCGATGAACACCACCACGAACTTATCTAAGTACTGGTGGACTTGTTCATCAAGTTCATGAACACCGTCGGAGCATTAGTCAACCCAAACGGCATCACCATAAACTCGAACTGGCCGTACCGCATCCTGAACGCCGTCTTCGTGATATCCTCCCTCTTCACCTTTACCTGATGGTAGCCTGACCTCAGATCAATCTTTGAGAATACTCGAGCTCCGCTCAACTGATCGAAGAGATCGTCGATCCGCGGCAGTGGATATCTGTTCTTGATCGTCAGACTGTTGAGTGCCCTGTAGTCGATACACATCCGTACCGACCCATCCTTTTTCGGTACAAAAAGTACCGGTGCACCCCAAGGTGAAGAACTAGAGCGAATGAAGCCCTTGTCCTGCAACTCGTCCACCTGCTTCTTCAATTCCACCAGCTCGCTGTTGTTCACTCGATAGACATGCTGAGAAATCGGTTCCGCACCTGGAACCAAGTCTATCGAGAACTCAACGTCTCTGTCTGGTGGAAGCCCAGGCAACTCCTCTGGAAATACATCTCAGCTATCAATGGATGTGGAGCTGGCTGCTCCTCAACTGAAGCTCCACAGAAAACTCCGCAAGTCTGCTCTGCCTGCCGCCGGGAATATACAAACTCTGGCTCTTCTGGCGCTCTGAACAGAACTCTACCCCCGCGGCAATCTATGCTGGCGTGGTGCCTGCTCAACCAATCCATACCGAGCATAATATCGTAGTTCGGTAGTGGCATTACGAGCAAACACACATCCAACTCTCGGCCTCCCAAAACTACTCTCCGTCCCTTGCAAACATCACGAACGAGGATAATGCCACCCCCAGTCGTGATCTTGCAAGTCCTAGGCAACGATTCAGATATAACATGATGTCGAATCGTAAAAGATACTGATACAAAGCTATGGGAAGCCCCAGAATCGAATAATGCAAAAACTGGAATAGAGTCGAGAAGAATAGAACCTGCTATCAGCTCTCCAGTAACCTCAGCATCCTCTGCTGCCATGGCGTAGGCTCGCCCCTGCTGTCGGCCTGATGCTGGTGCTGGGTGAACCTCTACTGCTGAGTCGGCAAAGGTCCCTTCTGCTGCCCTGCCGGAGCCTTGGCTCCGCCTCCCTGAACTGGTCGTCCCGAAGACATGGGACACTCCCTCAGCTGGTGGTCTCCGGAACCACATAGTAGACACATGCCAAGCCTCTTTCTGCAGTCATTCCATCCATGACCCTGCTTCTTACAGAAAGTGCAACTGACGACCTGCTGCCTGGGTGCCTGCTGCTGGTGCCTCGGCTACTGCTGCACCTGCTGGAACGACCTCTGCTGCTGGAATGGCCTCTGCTGCTGGTGCTGAAAATGAGGCCTCTTGGCCTGTCCTCAACTGCTGCCAGCTCCCTGGGTGTCGCGGCCCCTCTTGAGCTTCAGCTCAAGATCATCCTCAGCCGCCATCGCTCCTGCTAGGATCTCCTCAAAAGTGGCATTCCTGTCACTCTTGGTCAAGGACTTGACCTCCTTGACCAAGCCCTTCCTGAACATTCGCTGTCTCGCTAAGGCCCTCCACGAATCTGCTCAATCGGCAAAACTCACCAGAATACTCCTCTACAGTCTGGTTTCCCTGAACCAGGTTCTCGAACTGGGTCTCCAAAGCACCGACTGCCTGATCCGGGAAAAACTTCCCCTTGAAGAGCTCCTTGAAAGCTCTCCATGTCTGCCCTGGAGTGCCTACTCTCGGGTCCGTCTGATACCAGGTACGGGCAAGATCCTGCATCTGGCTGGCTGCTGCCTCTATCTGGAGTCCGACTGGTATCTCCGCCAGTCGAAAGATCTCCTCAATGTGCTTAATCCAGTCATTAGCATAAAGAATCCCCTTTGTCCCCAAGAAGTCCCTGGGGTTCATCTTCTTGAAGTCCTGAATGCCCGGAATCCTCTGCTGTCGCGGCTGTCCCAATCCTCCCTGTGGCTGGACAACCAACCACTCCACCGTCGCTCTAGCCAGCTGATGGGCCTCATCTATGCCCCTGGTAAACTCGTTGTCTGACGCTGCTGCTGGGCCTGCTGCGTCTCTAGGAAATGCTGGAAGTATGAAAACATCTGTGCAGCATCCACTAATCCAGATGGCATCGGCGGCTGGAACTGCGGCTGGTGCTGCTGAAACTGTGGCTGACGAAACTGCGGGGAGGCATGTCTGGGGTAGCTGGGATGGTCCCCCGAATAAGTAGAGGTGCACCCCCAAATGTGGCAGAAGCTCCCACATGAGCTGGAGTAAGGGGAGCTGTGGTCCCCGGGTCCTGGTGAGCTGGACGAGAGGTGGCAGACCTCTCAGCGGTGTCACCTGGACCGAGACGCTGCGATCGTGTCTCCACCATCCTGAAGACAGATCAACAAAAAAATCAATACGGAGAAGAAACGATATAGTCAAAGGGGACAGTTTATTTCAAAAGAAAGACAATATCAGCAAGAATTTAGATAGCAGGGATTTAGATAAGAGTTTTTCCTAATGTGATTGAGTACCTCAAAACTACATCCTATTTCCTACTGCAGGCTGTGGCGATACTCTAGTTCGAATACCACCACATAAACAGACCTGCATGGGCCACCACTAAAAACGTGTCACGACCCGCACCCTAGAGTAAGGGCACGAGACGTGGGTACGTCCAGCCTACGCCGCAGTGTCGGCGGTAGAACGCTGTCCTAGGTCAATCATCTAACAATATAAAGGTACCTGTACAGTTTATACTCTCCGAATGGAGGTGACATCACAATATACAGTCTCAATCACATCTAAGGTAGAAGAATGAAAGACAGATAGATAGATAGTAACTCAAGAGAACAGTAGCATAGATGAAATAAGTCTAAGTGTCTAGGATACATAACATCCAGAATGTCAACTCATAATACAATAAGTCTAAGAGTCTATACATCTCACATCTCAAAATACAACTCAGAATGTGAGACAAAATAAAGTAGAAAGACTGTCTAGCTAACTGGTCTAGACTACTGGAGCAACATCCTCAGCTGCAGGTGGATCCTGCTGAGGGTCCTCAACACAAGTGTCATCTAGTCCTGCTCCATAATATGTAGTCACCCATGCCTCATCCTCATCCTCTGTAATATTTTCAACAGGTCCAGTCAGGACAGGAACGAGCACAATACATCTCACACAGTTCATATCAGGTTAGGAAATACGATACAGGCAATAGAGTAAGATACAGGAAATGCTGAAAGGAAATATACGCTGTAAAGAGATAGCTGTAAGGAAATATCTACTGTATATAGAGAACTGTAAGTGACTAGTGATGTAGAGTACAAGATAGGCATGTGAATGGCTAGAATTTATACATGATTACACTACTGAGTTTGCACATGATTACACTACTTTGGAATTATTCACATGTCTACTTCTACTCCCCGTTTCCCCAATCAATACACAAGGATCTAGACAAGTTACGTTATTATACATGATTACTTCACATGAGGCTCATAAATGAGTATACGTGAAGTTATACATGAGGGCTCAGTGAATCATGAGAGTACATGATCACATGAGTACACATGAATGATGGAAGCATAGGAGTACATGATGATAGTGAAACACACGTAACATGAAGTACCCGATGCTCCCGAGGGATAACATCTCATGTAAAGATCCATATAGTACCAATCCGTGTTACCAATGTGACAGCATCAAGTAAAGTAATCTAGAGCGAGAAGTAAAGCCTGAACAAGTATGAAACGGTCAGAGAATGTACTCGCCTGCTGTATGAATGTCTGTAGAGAATATGCTGTCTGAGGAGAGGTGTCTGGCTCCTGATCAGAGCAACACAAGTCACAATGTATTCTAAATAGTAAAAATGAAGTTCACTATGCATACTACATGATTCTAGGTCAATCTGGTCAAAAGTCAACTCTTGGTCAACTCTGGTCAACTCTAAAGTCAAACTAGTCAAAGTTAGGTCAACCATAGTCAAACTAGTTAGGGTTTTAGTCAAACTAGTTAAACTAGTCATTTAGGTCAATCCTAGTCAATTCTAGGTTAACTAGGTCAAATTTGACCTAAGGTTGACTTTGGTCAACCCTTAGTCAACAAGGTCAACTAGTTAGTGTTTAAGTCATTAGGTCAATTGGGGTTAGCCCCTAATGCCATAGGCTAGTCACTTAGGCCATAGGCTAGTTGTATAGGTTTCATATAAACCTATACTTAGTAAGTCATATATATATATTATATATATATATATATATATATATATATATATATATATATACATAATTCTATCTACTACCATATATATCAATATGTATACCTATATATAATACATACACTCATATATATATATATATATATATATATATATATATAATATATATAATCTATACAATAATAATATATATATATATATATATATATATATATATATATATATATATATATATATATATACAAATATATATATATGATTATATATAGAGAGGGAAGTGAGATAGAGTGAAAGAGAGAGTTAGAGTGAGAGAGAACAGTGAGAAAGAGTGAAAGAGAGAGAGTGTGAGAGTGCTGGACAGGAGGGGGGTTCCAGATTTCTGGAAACAGAAATTAGCCCCCCCCACCCCCCCCCCCACACACACACAATACACTATATACATATATATGTATATATATATACATAACTACATATATACACATATGTATATCCTCAATTCTCACCTACACACACACATATACATACACTACCTATACATACACTGAAAATAACGTATACATGTATAAATCATAATAAAAATAGTTTTAAATTCGATTTTAAAAACTGGGAAATTATCCCAAAACTGGAAATATGGACTGTGTATAGGAAAATTAGGTAAACTTGATTTCGTGTCCAAAACCCCACTAAGGTTCGAAACCAGTGGTTGGTAAGTAATGCCCCAAGTGTCCTCTAGTGTCCTAGGTGCCTGACACGACACCACGACACGAATTGATTGGTCTAAACTCTCAAAACCCAAATCGGGTAAACTAGGATACGCACACACGTACACAGCGTCGTGCACGCGTTCCACACTCTCGTGGACACAACGAGACACGACACGTCTCGTGGTCATGCACACGTGTAGCCCACATATAGGGCTACACGTTGGACACACTGATACGTGTCTATGACACTCCAGGATACGATACGAAGATCGTATCAGTCGTGAAAAACACGACTGATACACGCGTTCAGACCGCGTCGTGCACGCGGTCGAGCGCCTCGTGCTCGTGACACAGGACACGACACATCTCGTGCTCGTGTCCTCGTGTACGCCACATGATAGGCTACACGCTCGTGTCACCACGAGGTGCCCAAGTATCGTGTCCGCGCGACACGATACGCGCGAAGTTGGCCCCCGCGCGCGTGTGCACTGACAGTGCGTGTCCAGTGCGAGTGAGATTCTCACTCGACACGACACGACACGACACAAAACTCTGGGGGCATGCTCGCAGACATTGCCCCGTGTCCAAGTCAAATTTCACGTGTCCTAGTGCTCTGTGCAGTGAGCACGAGGAGCGTGGTAGCAGGGCACGCACGCGAGCCTCGTACAGCAGGTTCGTGTCCATTTTGGACACGGACACAGCACGAAAATGTGCTCAGTCAAGTGTAGTTGTAACCTACAAGTCTAGGGCTACACAAAATGTAATTAGTTTTACAAAATAACAAAAACCATTTCTTGTGGCATTTCATCAAACAAGGGTTAATAGCCTAGGATACGTGTCCGATACGGACACCAAACCAACCCTAAATTCTACCAAACTTGACCCACAGTTAGGGTAGACCTATATGCATGCATTTATGAAGAAAAAACAGAATATTAACTAGGTTTATGGGTATTTACCTATTTGTACAATTTCAAGGGAAAATCAATAAAGAGGGGGTGTGCTTCCTTCCACTTGGTGATGTCCAAAGCTCATGAAATCTGGATTGCTAGCCTCCCTTAGCACCCTTGATGTTGTAGGATCCCAATGCAAAAGACTAGAGGTGATTTGGATCAAAAATGATCAAGTTGTGTAGGTTTGAAGGAAATGGGATTTTGTAGGATTAAAATTCATGTAAAATGTTCATGAATGATTTGATGAGGTTATATAGAATGGTGTGGCTGCTAGGGGGTGTCCTTGGCCGGCCATGGTAAGGGGGGTGTCCTTGCCCTTTCCTTCATGGTGAAGGCAAGACTTTTGGTGCTAAAGTTGGGATACTTTGAGGGTTTCAAGCAAAATATCCATTTTGTCAATATCTAGATATTTTCATTGCTTTAACCCATGACCAATTATCCCTCCTCTAACTTCTAGGTTAGTAGCTAACCTCTAGATTAGGGTGAGATAGGTTAGGGGCTACTCATGGTACTTAACCATGATTAAATAATATTAAAATCACATAATTCCAAATGAAATCTAGTAATTTACCAAAATACCCTTTTAGGCTAAAATCACTAATTTGATGTTCTAAGCCTATGGCTAGGCTCACATGGTCATGGCAACTCCTAGTTTAAGGAATAACTAGGGTTTACACTAAGGTTTGCTAGTAAGTCACAAAGTCATAAGTCATGACTTAGGAAATGGTTTTAATTACACTAGAAATCACCATAATTCATATTATGCCTAAAACACCATTATAAATAATAAAATAATAAATTTTTCAAAATACCCTAATTGCAGAAAACAGGGTGTTACAATTCATTGATTCATTCACATATTCATTCATTCATTCATTCGTTGATTCATTTTTCACTTATTCGTTCATTCTTTATGCAACTCCCCGTGCGGGAGTCGCCTTGGCGATCCATCGGTCCATAGTCTTTTAATGTTGCTACACTCTACTCGGAACGACTATGTTGATAGTCTTTCCGTTTCATTGTTGTAAACTATTCATTATTTCGTTGTTGAACGCACAAGGGACTTGAACGTAAGCTTGTGCCCTAGCACGAGCGGGAAGCGCGGTGCGAGAGTTCTCACATTTTTCCATGTTCTTTTCCATATTCTATACAAGCATACAAGATGGGATTATTCTCTTAGCTAAGTGCGTTGAGTCATTTATTAGCATGCGCGGTGTTATCGCCTAGCGATTCTAGCATTAGTGTCTGTATTGTTATGTGTCTAGGCTAAGCAAAAACAGGTTCATCGGAGCCACCCACCTTAGCGATGTTCGCATCGGCCGAGCGATACTCGGAGCGCGCCTTTGAAAGTCTAAGTCTGGATTCATCTTTGATGGGCCAATGTAAGCCTTGCATCGATTCTTCATCAGGTCGATGCCAATCTTCGGGTCGACGGCTCGTTTGAGTCGTTACACTTGCCGTTTGAATCGGCGTTCCGCCAGGGCGGAGCGGGTCATTACAAACAGTCCCTGGTACAAGGGGCTCCAAGGCCCGGGAGGGGCCTGCGCCAACTGCAGAGATGCAGGATGACATAGGCGAGCGTGCGCCGGACAGCACTGCTGATGGGAAGTGGCCCACCAGAACCGTTGTGCCGCCAAGGATGGTGCGGTAAACCCAACGCCAAGACGCGCATGGGGAGAGCGCCGGCAAAGCCAGCGCTAAGAGGCGCATGGGGGGAGAGCGCTTATCCAAAAACTAGAGAGCTCGTGCAAGCTGCAGTAGGGAAGGAATTCGAATTTTAAAATTCGTAAGGGGGGGTGAGGCAGAAAACCCACTGGAGGGATCTCCTCCAGGGCTGCGAGGAGAACTGGCAGTCGTCGTCATGAGACACCGTCGACTGAGTCACGGTGGCATAACGGAGCGGCCTAGACCGGGTCGTAGCGAAAGAAGGCTTCCACTCCAAGAGAGGGCACGTGGAGGGAATGAGAAGACGGTGTGTGGCAGAAGGCGGGGGGGGGGGCGGATGACCAGGACCGGACCGGGGGGGCGGGGGGGGGGGGGGATGTGGTGAGACAATGCGGGGGGTGCACTTTGGAGAAGGCGGGAGGTGAAGGTGTGGGAGGGGAGAGAAAGGGAGACTGAGAAGAGCTAGCAGCTCCGACGGCAAAGGGGCCACCGCAGCACACGAAGACGGAGGCCAAGATGACGAGGACGACATCTCCTTTGGAGATGGACGATGAGGGCGGAGTCGGCCAACTGAGGCCGAGGGAGACGGCCGAGGGACTCGCGCGCAAGAAACAG
>JANAVB010003590.1:0-28690 GCA_029216955.1 Iris pallida
TATATATATATATATAGGTATGTGTGTGGTATATAAATATGGATATGTATTTGTGTGTGTGTATAAGATATATATATTATATATATATAATATATATAGTATGATATATATATATATATATATATATATATAATATAGGGATATATATTAGACTAATAAATAAAAAGAAAAGAAATAAAAAGGAAAACACAAACAAAGAAAAACAAAAACCCAAACAGGCCGAGCCCAGCCTTCCCTTCAGCCAGACCCAGCCCATTCGAACCCAGCTGAAGGCCAGCCTAAGCCCGAGCGGGCTCCCCTCTTAAACACAGCAGAGCACCCCCATATAACTCGATATATGCACGAAGAGAATAGAGAGAGAGATCGGAAAAGAAATGCAGCAGCGGCGCCAAAACCCTAACACAATGCCACGGCAACCGCCTCCCCTGGGCGTACCCCCAGCGTGCGCCCGCGCCACCGCGGGCCGCCGGCCGGCCAGACAGAGCGGAGGCAGCGCGCGCCACGAAACAGTGGAAAGCGGCAAACACTCCAGTTGCATGACGATTTTCTTCCACCGCGCTCCACCATTTTCCGATCTACTTGAACAGGTACGAAGCTAACCTATCCCCCTTCGACCCCATAGGATAGTTTTGAGGTGAATCGAATCAAATTCGACCTAGAAAATCGAGCCCAAGATCGACGAAATCAGCGTCGATATGCTCTGTTTATAGCAGTTTCGGGGCTGGTTTGGAAGGCGATGATTTGCCAAACCAATAACAGTCTTGAAAATCTGTTTGAACAGATTCACTAAAAACCTATACGAGTCCGAAACCTCTCTTTTACTTTTACTTTTTATCAATTAAATATCTGTTAAAACTATTTCAAAGTTTGACGAAAACCTGTTTTCAAAATATTAAAAAGTAAGAAAAACTATCCGATACGACATGCGTCCCGCCAAACCGGGCGACGTGGTCGCGAACAAAAAGCATCAAAAGTTGCGTAATGGTTTCGTGGTCGTGTGGACTTTGATGGAATTCAAATTGATAGCATGTGCGCGACGAATTTGATACGTATCCGTCGAAATTTACCGTATCGGCCTCCGTGCAAGTTTCTCAATTACTTCATGCACGCTCGTCAGATCGAGACGAAACTTGCGTAAACAGGACCGTATCATTTTTCTGGTCCTGTATGCCTAGTTTGGTCCAATTCTGAGACAGTTGAATCGAACGCCGTTTTACGGGCCCTACGGTCCGACTCAACGGGCGATTTTGTGCACGGTCCGCCGAAATCTAACTTTGGACATACGGTTGGGTTCGTATCGAAAAACCGGACCTGTTGACATGTAGTTTGACGATTTTAGAGACCGTTGACTCTGGCACGTATTTCGGTACAAAGCGAATTCAACGACGGATATCGTTTTTGTTCGAAATTACCGTTTTGCCTCTGTATCCAGAATTGGACTTAAGGACAGGCAATCCTAGCTAATTTGACTATTCTAAGAACGTTGGTAATATTTATTTCAGCATCTGGAGACTTCTGCATGTGTTGATTGATTGTGGCTCATTGAGTGTTATAGTATTATTGGTTTCACCAGCTAAGGACCTCAGGCAAGTACACTTTCTGATTGTTTTCGATTCATAGTAGTCTTTTTATTTCATGTCTATACATATATCTTGCTTCTTGTTGACACGTTCGTCACACAGAGTAGTCGGGAGGGGAAATATCTTAGTAGACATGTGGACTACCCAGAACTATCTTCCGTGTCTTTCGTGAATGCTAGCAGCTGCACAGGACACGTGCAGTGTGCCTTATTTATTCTTAGCTGTTCATATGTTAAAAATGATATTTCACACCACATAGGTAGATGTATTTTTATTTTTTCTTTACTTCTCCACCGTGCCATGTCATCAGTTCTCTCCAGTTTTCATATCTCATATACTATTTTCATGTCTTGTTAATTCTATTGTGTCTTCGCATTATCATCGGTTTATGTACTTGTTCCATTTAAATTCCTATTTTCCTGCACACACATTCACATCCACACTCTTAGCCGCCTCCCTACATCTCTCTCTATATATGTATATGCAGTGATACATATATATATATATATATATATATATATATATATATATATATATATATATATATATATATATATATATATATATATGTAATTAAGGAATGAATGAATAAATGTTTGAATGTGATTCCTGAGATAACTCAGGAATTTGAATGTGTGCAAGATAATGCATTGGTGAATATTTAATGTAATACAACATGATATGCACACACACACATACTGTCCTACCTCTTTTGGAGGGTGTACAGGCATGTTGCTATGTTCTGTATTGAGCATTGCTTTGTACACAGTGTTTCCTCACACTCTCACGTTTATATTAGGTATATGTGTGAGTTTTAGGTTCTATGGGATTTAGATGCTTGTTAGTTACCTTGATTTCAGTCATTGAACCTTGATTTCAGTCCACATTTTACATCACAATGGTTAGACAGTTTCAAATGTATTCATTCATGGTATTGGGTTGGGTTCGAATAGGAAATTGAATGAGATGGTTTGATTCCACATTGTTAGCTTACTGTTGAATTGAAGCTATGTGCATAGAAGGATTATGGGTGGCAAGAACTGACATTAGGATTGGTACTGGTAGCTATTTAGGACTGAGATTGAATGGCATCAGCCATGTTCAGTCCAACTTATGGCATGCCTGTATCAATCCTATTTTTGGATTGAATCAAGCAATGTTCACATGTCAGGACTTTTTTCAGGATTTCAAACACTTGATATTAATACCTGTGTTAGGAGATAGAATGAGAGATGTGTATCAGCCTGGTATGGAGTCTTTATATCTGCTAGGACTGAGGTTTGCATAACCTGGATTTGAGATTGGTTTAGGTTCCCATATTTCCTTTTTCCTTATTTCATTTTATTTATACTTCTTTACAATTGGTTGTACTGCCATAGGAAGGGTAATTTGGAGTTAGCAGTAGCAGCTTTGGCCTGGTTTGGAGTGCATTGCTGCAGCAGGCAAAGCTATGCCTTGGCTTGCATTTGCAGTGGCAGCAGCAAGCATTGGCTGCAGACAGTGCATTGCAGCAGCAGTGCAGTAGGCAGCCACTGTTGTCTTGGCCTGGCCTTGAATTTCAGCTGCTGCATTAGCTTTGTAGTGGCATATTGCAGTAGCTAGCACCAGTAGCAGCATTGCATTTGCATGGCAGCTGAGCCTTGGCTTGGCCTGACTTTGCATTGCTCACACTAGCACACACAGAAACTTTCCTACCACTCTTCAATCCTCACACATTTTACACATGATTCAGTCCCTATTTGTCACACACACTGTCATATTGATGCTTACACACACTCTATTTGCTTCCCTAACACACATTGAGATTCCTGAAATTCACATCACTGATATTGGGCTGAAACATGAGTTTTAGTGCACACTACATATTCCTGTCACACACTTATCTACACCCCCCACATGCCATATTTCATCTCTATATCTATATGTAAATTATATGTATGCATGTGTATGCAAGGTAGATAATGAATGAATGAATGTATGCATCTATGTGATGTATGTATGCCTGATATATGTGAGGTTATATATATGTATGAATGTATATATATGAGTATATACATATATGTGATGTTAGGTTTTGAGTATATTGGCTTAGGCTTGTGGCTTGGTTTAGGCTATAGGTAGAGTAGTAGGCTATAGTGCTAGCTTGAGTTTAGTTTAGCTTATAGGCTTGGGTTTGGTACTTAGACCTATAGGATTACTAGCCTATAGCTAGTATTAGGTTTTTCTAGGTTGTTAGCCTAGTATAGAATTCTATTAGACTTAGTGATTGTGGGTTAGGCCTAGTATTGACCTAGTGGCCTAGGGTGTTGACCATGTTGACTAGAATTGACCAATACCCTAGAAGTTTGACTTGGACCTAGTTTGACCTAGACAGTTGACCAGGGTTGACTTAGAGTTGACTTTGACCTAGATTGGCTTAGAAATCATGTAGATTGCATCATAAACATCATTTGTCTTATTTTAAACATATTATGACCTATATTCCTCTATTTAGGACATTGTGACTCTGTTGCAGGCATCTGATATTATACTACTCTTTTCAGAGTATCAGGCGAGTACATTCTCTGATAGTTCTCTCATTTACTTGTCAATTACTGTACTTCAGTTCTAGTTAGTTGTATGCGATTCTCTGTTACAACACGTATGGATATTCTGGATTCATTTATACGGCACACATTTATTTTCTGGCCTCTATTACTGGTATCATTATTTTTGGCTTCTATTACTGGAATCACCTACTGGAATCACTCTGGAATCATTTACTGGTATCATTATATTTTGGCTGGACTCATCTTGAATCATTGTGTCGAATTTCTGGATTCACTTGCTGGGAGGGGAAATACTAGAGTAAGACATGTAGACATACCCCATTTCTGGAATCACCCTTTGCTGGAATCAAACTGGAATGATAGCCATCTCACACCCGGCCAGGTGTGTGATGCGCCGGATTACCTATAGCCGTTTACATGTCGATCTCGATATTTTAAAACACACTGCTAGAGTATAGGCTGGACTCACCCTGGAATCATTGATCACTATGACTGGAATCGTCCCTTACTAGATTCATCTTGTATTAGATTCACCTTGTACTGGACTTACATTGGAGTTACACTTGTCTACATTGTTGTCTGGACTTTATATCATATTATCCTGGTTCAGCTAGTTCTATTTTTACAGTCTTCATTGCTATGATTCTTCTCTTGTTTAGTTATTTTCTTTCCTTGCACTTTATCTGTCTTTCTTACTATCACCTGAATTTAAACTGCCATATTCATCAATACAACTGTCTATAACTGTTGTATAGTTCTCTGTCATTTACTTGGGCTTTCTAGATGAGATTGTGCTCGTTCCTGTCCTGACTGGACCTATTGAAAATTTCACAGATGATTGTCCTGAGGACACATGCCCTACATATTACGGACCAGGAGACGGGTTAGCTACCTTTGGCCCCGACACTCAGGAGTGCTCGGGATTTAGTTTAGTAGACTGGCATCTGTTTTCATTTAGAGCTTGTTGTATAGAATTGAGACTTGAGATGTATTTGAGATTGTTCGAGATGTTGTTATTATTTCAGTAGTTATTGTTTTCTTCAATTTTTTAGTTATATTTCTGTGTTATCTTATCGTGCTTAGACTGTTATTGAGTTACACCATATCTTATACTTGTCCTCCGTTCGGAGTTAATCATGATGAGTACATTATATACTGCATGAGTTGATGGTTAGTTAGAGACTTAGAACAGCGTTCTACCGCCGACACTGCGGCGTAGGCTGGGAGCTGTTACGTACTCGTACCCTCACAGTGGGTGCGGGTCGTAACATATATATATGGGAGTGGATCGGGAAGCCACGTCTGCAGAGCCCCGTCGTGAAATGCTCCAATCCCAAAATACATATGACTAGGAGATCGTATACATGCCAGCTACGAATCGAGTGGACTCCAACCCGGATCGAATACATATAAGCCGTCTTGGTGTTCTAGTTCTATCTATCAAATAACTATGAATATAACTAACTCAATCCACAGAATAAGTAAATCAGAAATGAATAAGATATATTATGGTCTGCAGCCCAATAACATAAATGTTCGACTAGCCCCAAAGAATGACATGGGTCTATAAAACTACGCTAAAAGCATAATACAAATAATGGTGTGAAACCCCGAATTTTAAGAATCTTTAATTTTTAGATTTGTAGTATAATCTTAATCGTAGTATTATTATTATTATTTATTATTATTATTATTATTTTTATTATTATTATTATTATTATTATTATTATTATTATTATTATTATAATATTAGTCAGATTAGGAAAAATATTATTTTTAAAATGATCATTGGATTTTGCTTGTGGCCCTGTCCCCGATCCCGTGCCCGGGGTCCGACCCCGAGTACGGACACCGACCCCGAACTCGAACCAGATCTCAGTTTCGAATCCATCCTTATTCCTTCTTTTTTTAAATTCTGATTTTTATATATTAATTAACAAAAAAACCTATTACTAAAATCCCCTCCCACGACTTGGCCTGGTCTCCCCACGACCAGACCACCCCCCTATTCTCTTCCTACTTTTCCTCTCTTCTACACTATTCACCCACTCTTTCCCTTAAAAAAAACCAGCACCCACCCCTCTCCATCTCACTCCATTCCATTAAAACCCATCCAGCAGCTCCCTCCCTCACTCACGCTCATTTTTCACTTTCTCATCTCACTATTTCCCTTTTCCCCGCCTCCTCCCAAAGACTCCACCCGAACTCCAGCAGCCCCTCCCGAGTGCCCAAGCCTCAACGCGGCCTCCTCGGCGCCAACTCCACCCGGCACCCAGCTCTGGCCAACTCGACGCAGCCTCCCGCGTCGGCCACACCTCCGTGCGCCGCCTCCCGTGCCGGCCAGGCCCCGTCCGGCCCGCCTCCTGCCGTTCCCTAGCCACCCCCGGCGCCGCTTTCTCCGGCCAAGTCCGCCCGCGACCTCCCGGCGGTCTCCGAGACCCGTCCGGCCAAGACCCCGGCGGCCTCCGCCCTGTCCAGCCAGCGCAGCGCCTTCCCGTGCGCCGATCCCAACACCCCGGCGACCCTTCCGAAGCCGCTCGACCCCCCCTGCGCACCGTTTCCGCGCCCGTCTTCCCCGACAACTTTATTCCCGTCCGGCCAGCACCCCCCTGCGTGCTGTTCTGCCGACCAGCACCTCCCGGCGTGACCCCGAGCCCAGTCGGCTCTGCCCCGAGTTTTGCAGCGCTTTTTCGAGCTTGTTTTCGTCTGTCCGCGGAATTCTTTTCTTCTTATACTTCATCTGAGAGCTCTAGCCGAGCAATTGAGGTATAATTTCGTGTCCCCGTGTCCCTCCTGTAGATAGTCTGTGATGACGCGGTTCCGATCCCGTTCCGGGATTCGGTATTTTGATTATTTTGTTGCTTTGGTTGATACGTAGAGTATCGATTACGACGCGACGTATTTTTTATTTTGGTTATATTTGTGTTGTGGTTGATTTGGGTTGGATATTCATTTTGAGTTGGAAATGTGTGATCCCTGGTTTGGAATATTTATTTATGTTGTGGTTTGGCAACATCCCAGGATTGGGTTGTCCCAGTTACAGAGGAGGTGCTGCCGAAATTTTCGGAAAGTTTTTCAAAATAAAAGTATTTAGTAAATTGGTAAATAAAAATCTATTTTCAAATACGGTCCTTGAAAATGATTTACAAAATTGGTTTTGTCGATTTTAAATACGGATTTTGTGAGTTTCGTATCCACGTTAGGCGACGACCGTATCAGGTCGAATGAGCCTCGGCGAAACGCAAACACTACAGGGTTTCCTGTACGTTGAGGCGTTAGCCAGCAATAAGAGATTGTACGACCAAGTCTGAGACTCTTTAATTTTAGTTTTAATTATAATTTATTTTTAGAACTGATACTGCTTTTAGTATTTATGGTGCAGGGCCTCGGCCTAATGTTTGGACCGTTTGCGGCACTCATAGCTCGCCTTAGGAATTAATTAATTTATGTAAATAATTTGTAAAGGGCATAAGCCTAGTTTTTCCTTTATTTCTCTGTGCCCCTGTATTGTGTAGCGTAGCTTTTTCTTAATTTTTTGGAATGTTATTTTTCGCTGTTAAACGCGTAGAATTAAAAATGGATATATTTATTTTATAAAGGAAATTGATAAAGTTTTCATAATAAATAATCTAGTAATTTAAGCAAATCACATGTTTTCTCATTTAAAAAAGCCTAGTTATATATATATATATATATATATATTTAAAATAAAAAGTTTTTCCAAATTAACCGATAATTGCAATTTTTTCGAATTAATCAATAACCGACTTATTTAATTAAAATAATAACGAACGTAGATTGCGACGCTAGATTTTCGGTAGATTAATTAAATAACTCAAAACCTGACTAGGGTCTACTTCTAGAGATTGTAACTACCACACCTAGAATGGTTTCATTATGGTTCTAAGCCAAGGTTCTCAACTGTAGGATCTTGGAGACGAAGTTGACTTCCTCCTCGGTACCAACATTCTCGATCCAGTCAATTAACAGAGGCAATTTACGGTTATGATTTCTTGTATTTTATTTAGTAATTGTCTAGCTGCATGATTAAACCATATTGCTATACGGAACCCTCTCCTAGGGTTCAGATATTGATTGATATTGATTGTGGAGATTGGGAGAATAGTATAACTTTATGGCCAATACCCCTCATATTGTATATTGTGCGAGCTTACCCCTTTTACACACGGAGATAAGCCGTATCGCGTCGCTAGGACGCTATTGTATAACCCAAGCCGGTCATAGACGATTACACATTCAAATCACATTGTTTTTAATTGTTAAATTGTTGGAAAATATTGTTTCAACTGTTTAGCCTGCACTTTTTCATTATTACTTGAAATATGAGATACATATTCGTACTTGCTCCCTCCTGACTGGAGACAACATTTTTAGGTGACATTGAGGATGCTGAGCTATTGTACAATAGCTACTATGACCCAGTTTTGTATCATGTGGTGTTGCCAGAGTCCCCCTTGGAGGACGCAGAACCTAAGGCCGACGAGCCGACCACATAGCTAGTCGTTTCGAGTTTCGAGTTTTATTGTTTTAGAATTTTGTTAATTTGAATTCAGCACTTTATTTCAGTTCTTTCATTTCCAGTTGTATTTTCAATTATTGAATAAAAAGTTTTAAAATTCTCGTATCTTCGAGTTGTGACAAATGTATAGATATTGTTGTGAACACCTGCATATAGAACAGCTTACTGCCGCCGTCTCACAACGGTGCAGGCTGGGCATGATCCGGTTCGACCCAATATTTTGGGATCGGGTCGTGACATGTTTTTAGTAGTGGCCCATGCAGGTCCGAAACAACAACTTAGGAAAATATACCTAGAAACAATTAGAACACTAGAACATTGATTTGTCAACATAGGTCCGAATTATATATATATAAATATTTTTGTTTGATTATAGACTGGTAGGATACCTTGCTTATGTATTGCATCCTAAACCTTCCAGAGTATGGCCAAAGGAAAGACCACCCGTTCCGGCCTTGCTGAAGATGAGGTGTCATCTACCAATCACACCCCACCTCCTCAAGCACGTCGAGACCCTCCTCCCTTGCAGCTGACCGACCGTCCCCATGCTGCTCCAGCATCCTGCCCCGTTTATGCTACTACAGCACAAACGGCAGAACCAGTGCTTCCCCGAATGGAGCCACAGTCCCTTGCGATAGTACCTGTACCCGTTGCCCCACTAGTACCGGTGGACCCCATCGAGCTCGTAGGCCTTCTACGAGGAGTATTAGAGGCCTAGTGAGCCCAAGCAGAAGCTCATCGAGACCAGACCGCAGTCCAAACAGAAGCCCATCGCGAGCAGACCGCGATCATGAGAGAATGCATGGAGAATGCCCACAACGTGGCTATGGCTGCCCTCGAAAGAGGAGGAACAACTCAATCGGACCTAAGGCCTGCTAAGGTAAGCATAAATCTAAGGGTTAATTTATGTATCACTAAGTTCATTCAATTTGATAAGAGACAATATTATGTGAAGGTCGGCACTATCAAGAACTTTAAGAAGCAGGACCCTCGATCCTTCAAGGGAACCGAAGGAATCATCTATCCCAACGAATGGCTCGACAGCATAGAGCGTCTCCTCAGCGTCGTTCAACTACCTGACGACCTCCATATCGAAGCAGTAGGACTCTAGCTGCGAGATGTAGCAAGCACCTTGTATCGAAATGAACCCCGACTCCAGGACAAGTAGCTTGATTGGGACACCTTCAAGAAGTTATTACGCAGGAAGTTCTTCGCAACATCTGAGTTACGGGAGATGGAAAGACAGTTCTAGGACCTGAAGCAAGGGAACATGACGGTTGGAGAGTATGCGGCAGAGTTCGGCCGACTTAGCCGCTTTGCCAACAACTTGGTAGATGACCCCGCGGATCGTGCTGAGAGATTCAGGTATGGACTAAGAGAAAAAATTTGCACCCTTGTGATCGCAGACAGCGCCAAAACGTACGAAAAGATTCTGATACGAGCTCAGGATATGGAGAAGAGCCAGCCTTCTCGTTCAAAAAGGGAGTATCCTGGAACTAACAACTTTCAGGGTAACCAGAAGAGGCCCAACAACAACAACAAGAGGCCTTCGCACCACCAGCAGCAGCACCATCAGGAAAGGACCAGTGAAAGAATGTCTCAGAAGCAGATCCCTGTCTGCGACTACTGTAAGAGGCCAGGACATCAGGCGAACATCTGCAGGAAGAAACTGGGAAACTGCCTAGTTTGTGGGTCTGCCACCCACCAAGTGAGGGACTGCCCTACAGCATTCAACCGGACCGGAGCAACTCAGCAAAGAGCTCCGTTACCCACTCTGCAACAGCGGTTCGGGCAATATCAGCAGAAGACTGGGCGAGCTTTTGCCCTAGTAGCAGACGAGCAAGAACCAGAACAGGAACCCACCGCTGATATTATCACAGGTTCCATTTATGTATTTTTATATCCTGCTCTAGCATTATTTGATTCAGGTGCATCACACAGTTTTATTTTATCAAAGTTTATTTCTGTACACCATCTAGATACGGGACTTAGCAAGATGATTAGTAGAGTTATGACCGGTGGTGGACCCATACCCATCACCGAGACTTATAACTGTCCCATAACTATCTCAGGCCACAAATTCTTAACACCCTTACTTGTGATGCCCTTGCCCAACTATGATATAGTCCTAGGGATAGACTGGTTAAGTGAGCAGCATGCGCTGATAGATTATCACATAGGATGTGTAATCTTCAGCCCACCAGGAGGACCGGAGTTTGAAATCTCTCGAGCTCTGGAAGACATGAAGAGTGTTACCTACTCCTCTATCACCGAAGAACCCGGGCCTCCTCACCCTATCATAGCGAAATTTATTCTTTCCAGATAATCTTCCAGGATTGCCGCCAAATCGAGGTGTAGAATTCACCATCGACCTAGTTCCTGGCTCTTCCCCTATTTCTCGGGGATGCTACAGAGTCAACCCCAAGACGACAAAGGAGATGAAGGACCAGATTGATGAACTGAAGGCCCAGGAATTTATCAGAGACGGAGCTTCACCCTGGGGAGCGCCAGTTTTGTTCGTGCCCAAGAAGGATGGAACCGTGCGGATGTGCATTGATTACCGGGTGCTGAACAACATCACCATCAAGAATAGTACCCTCTGCCCCGGATCGATGACCTGTTTGATCAACTGAGTGGAGCTAAGGTATTTTCGAAGATAGATCTCAGGTCTGGCTACCATCAAATCAAGGTCAGAAAGGAGGATATTCCAAAGACGGCGTTCAACACCAAATATGGGCAGTATGAATTTTTGGTCATGTCGTTTGGCCTAACGAATGCCCCTGCAGTATTCATGAACCTTATGAATAAGGTCTTCCATGAATACCTGGATCAATTTATTGTTGTCTTCATCGATGACGTTATGATCTACTCGAAGACTGAAGAAGAGCATGAAGAGCACCTGAGGAAAGTTCTGAGAACTTTGAGAAAGGAGAAGCTCTATGGTAAGCTATTTAAATGTGAATTCTTCTTAAACAAAGTAGATTTTCTTGGCCATGTTGCCATAGGAGAAGGAATTTCGGTGGATCCAATGAAGATAGCTGCTATTGAGAAGTAGACTGCACCAAGTTCAGTTGCAGAAATCAGAAGTTTCTTGGGTTTAGCTGGCTACTTCAAGAAGTTTGTAAAGGATTTCTCTAGGATTGCTGAGCCGATGATGAAGCTCACTAGGAAGAACAAAGAATTTGTTTGGTCGAAAGCTTGTCAGTCAGCATTTGAGAAACTTAAGAAGAGACTCACAACGGCGTCGATACTTGCGCTACCAGGTACCGACAGTTTCTCAATTTATAGTGATGCTTCCAGTAAGGGACTACGTTCTTCAACAACACGGGAAAGTAATTACTTACGCATCTAGGCAATTACGGACTCATGAGAAGAACTATCCCACACATGATTTGGAGCTTGCAGCATTATATTTGCATTAAAGCTGTGGAAGCACTACTTTATGGAAAGAGAGTGAAAATATTTACAGACCACAAAAGTCTTAAATATATTTTCACTCAGAAGGAGCTGAACATGCGACAGAGACGATGGTTGGAACTGATGAAGGATTTTGACATCAACCTGTAGTATCATCCGGGTAAGGCTAATGTTGTTGCAGATGCACTTAATCGATACCCGATGGTGATGTTCTTGACCAAGGAGCATCATTTGCTGGAGGACATAAAAAAGCTTGGACTGGAGATTGTACTGCCCGAAGAAGAAATGAAGAAACTGGAAAGAGAAGCCATCGTACCAGAAGTTGATTCATCAATGATACAGTTGCAAGTGCGTTCAAGTCTAATGGACAGAGTTAAGGAGGCATAATTCCAAGACAAGAAACTTTGCAAACTCAGAGATCAAGTGCTGGCAGGAACACTTGAAGGATTCTCAATCGCCAGCGACGGAGCACTGAAGCATGGTACGAGGCTTTGCATACCAACTGGCGAACTGAGGAACGAGCTGATGTAAGAAGCACCAGTCGCAGTATTCCATACATCTAGGAGCTAACAAAACATATCAGGATATGCGTACTATAGTATGGTGGTACGGAATGAAGAAGGACGTATCCATGTATGTAGAAAGATGTTTAATTTATCAATAAGTGAAAGCTAGCAGACAGAGACCAGCAGGACTGTTGCAGCCGCTAGACACCCCGAAGTGGAAATGGGAGCACATAACGATAGACTTTGTGTCAGGACTGCCTCGATCCCAAGGAGGGAAGGATGCCATTTGGGTTATCATGGACCGACTGACGAAGTCAGCCCACTTTATTCCCTTTAAGGTGGGTCTATCCACTGAGAAGTTGGCGACACTGTATATGCGGCACATCTACCGGATTCATTGAGTTCCGACAAGTATCGTATCTGACAGGGATACCAGATTCATCTCTCACTTCTGGAAGAGCTTACACAACAGTTTGGGTACGCAACTGAAGTTCAGCACCGCCTACCATCCCCAGACTGACGGACAATCAGAGAGAACAATCCAGACGCTAGAAGACATGCTAAGATCTTGCATCTTAGAATTTATAGGGTCTTGGGAAGACCATTTGCACTTGGTAGAGTTCTCCTACAACAACAGCTATCAAGCTAGTATCGGTATGACTCCGTTCGAGGCACTTTATGGACGTCGTTGCCGAACTCCACTTGCTTGGGACGACGTAGGAGAAAAGGTTTTGCTTGGACCTGAGATGGTGACCGATGCAGCAGAGAAGGTAAAGATGATTAGGGACAAGCTCAGGATTGTCCAGGACAGGAAGAAGCATTAGGCAGATAGCAGCCGACGGCCGTTGGAGTTTGAAGAAGGAGACAGTGTGTTCGTGAAGATCTCCCCCACTAGAGGAACCATCCGTTTGGCAGAGCAGGAAAGCTAAGCCCCGGGTATATTGGTCCTTTTGAAGTACGTAACAGAAATGGAGAAGTGGCTTATCGGGTGGCTCTATCCCCAAGTCTCGAAGGCGTCCACAACGTCTTCCATGTTTCGTAGCTGAGACGCTACATCCCGGACCCGAGCCACATATTGGACCATTCGAAGCTGGAAATTGGACCCAGCCTCACAGTGCCAGAGAAGTCAGTGGCAATATTGGAGAGAGGAGAGAAGAGAACCAGAAATTCTGTGACGCCGATAGTCAGAGTTATGTGGCGGCACAACTCCCAAGGCGAGTCTACCTGGAAGCGAGAAGACAAGATGCGGGAGCAGTATCCGTATCTGTTTGAGACTTGAGGTAACCCCTAATCCTGCTTTTAATTTCGAGGACAAAATTTTCTAAGGAGGGAAGGTTGTGAAACAGTACAAATTTTAAGAATCTTTAATTGTTAGATTTGTAGCATAATCATAATCGTAGTATTATTATTTTTATTATTATTATTATTTTTATTTTTATTTTTATTTTTATTAGTCGAATTAGGAAAATATTATTTTTAAAATGATCATTGGATTTTTCTTGTGGTCCTGTCCCCGATCCCGTGCCCGGAGTCCGACCCCGAGTCGGGATATCGACCCCGAACTCGAACCAGATCTCAGTTCCGAACCCGGCGCCGCTTCCTCCGGCCAGGTCCGCCCGCGACCTCCCGGCGGTCTTCGAGACCCGTTCGGCCAACACCACGGCTGCCTCCGTCCCGACCAGCCAACGCAGCGCCTTCCCGTGCGCCGATCCCAGCGCCCCAGCGACCCTACCGAGGCCGTTCGACCCCCCTGTGTGCCGTTCCCGCGCCCTTCTTCCCCGGTAACCCCATTCTCATCCGGCCAACACCCCATGTGTGCTGTTCTATCGACCAACGCCTCCCAGCGTGACCCTGAGCCCTGTCGGCTCCGTCCCGAGTTTCGTAACGCTTTTTCGAGCTGGTTTTCGGCTGTCAGCGGAATTCTTTTCTTCTTATACTTCATCTGAGAGCTATAGCCGAGCAATTGAGGTATGATTTTGTGTTTTCGTGTCCCTCCCGTAGATAGTCTGTGATGACGCGGTCCCGATCCCATTCCGGGATTCGGTTTTTTGATTATTTTGTTGCTTTGGGTGATACGTAGAGTATCGATTACGTCGCGGCGTATTTTCTATTTTGGTTATATTTGTGCTGTGGTTGATTTGGGTTGCATATTCATTTTGAGTTGGAAATGTGTGATCCCTGGTTTGGGATATTTATTTGTGTTGTGGTTTGGCACCCTCCCAGGATTGGGTTAGTGATAGTCTACTGAAGCTCACAAGCACCTCAGCAGGCTACTGTCCCCGGTACCGTATCGTGGGACCAAGGACAATTAATCAAGCACGATAGTGATAGTCTCTACTCTGCTACAGAGCTAAAGGGTCACAACAATAACATGCCACATGATAATAAGTCTAATACTATAGTCAAGTTCTCCCCACCCAATGTCTAGTATCTATCAAGGTCAAGTCCATACATTCATCTCTATAGCAACGATAATTACAAAGAACAGTCCAGTAAACTACTATGAAGTCAATACCATGAATAATCATGTAAACCTTGCATCATAAACGTGTCGATGTCCTTTGGTCAATCGTGTTAATGGACACGAATAATATACAACGTCATGCCTAGTATTGATACCTGATATCTGTACACTGATATCGGCACCGAGTAACCCTCGGACGCTAAGTACCAACTGATCCTACATCCATAAATTCTATAAACATAAATAAATACAACAAAAAAATAATAATAATAATAATATACTAGAATATTGGCAAGGTACACTTTCCTAGAGGTTGCACGATGACTCGACAACATCTCGCGACAAAACCGTCAAATCAAATAGAAACGTCAAAAGTGAGTCTTCCGCAAACAACTTCGGATGCTGAAACAGACGTGGCCATCAGTCCCAGAATAAAAAATATCTATGTTTGGCTACCCATAAGTCTAATTTTTGACACAAGGGTAAACAATAATTATGGGTCAAAATAGTGTCCGCTAATGGACCCATTTTGTGTTGGGCCATTCCATGGTCACACCCGATTTTAATAATCGACATGAACTTAAGTCAATACACAAAATATACGAACTGCTGCTAATCATTTCAGGACGTGTGAAACCAATATCAACAAGCATCGTACTGCATCATCAAGCATATAAATAATCAATCTGAAGATTACTTTCATTGGGATCCAGTCCGAGTCATTTTACAATTTATTATGTATTTTATCTTTATTGAGTCTAGGATTTAAATTGTAAGATCGACTAGGTAATACTGGCTTAGGTTAATCCCAGTCCACATTTCTAAAAAGCCTACATATTCCCATTTTATTTTTACCAAAAGTTCAAAATCATTTTTGCAGCAGAATTTGACAAATATTTCGAAATTCTCCTAGACAGAACTCAAACCGAGTTCGGCCCGAACTCTGCCCAAGTTCGGTCTGTTTGAATTCAAATATCCGTTGCCTCCAAATCTGCATGCAACGTACATATGTGAAATTTTTGCATCAGAACTCTGCCAGAACTCTGTCCGAGTTCGATCTCAAAAAACACCTATAAATAAGAGAGAGTTTTTCATTTCAAATCACTCATTCATTCTTCATCTTCTCTTCTTTATTCAATAAGTGTTTTCACTCGATCAAAAACTTTCAAATCACACCTATACTCCTCTTAGCCAAAAGCCAGTAATATCTACTTCGATCTAGAGTCTTTTGGTGTTCAAGAGTTGTAAAGAGGTTGTTCAAAGTACAGCAATTATCTTTGTTGTGGAGCCGGTCGTGCGCTCGTCACCAAGCACGGTGTTATGAAGTTGGTCGTGCACTTGTCACCAAGCACGGTGTTGTAAGAGACTGCAAGCTCCCAATTAGCTTGTGCCTTAGTGGATTAACATCGAGCAAGAGTACTCGAGACTGGATTAGTCCTTTCAGGGGATACCAGTATACATCGCTGTGTCACTGAGTTGATCTCTCTATCTCTTGCTTAATATTTATTGTCGCTTATTTACTGCCATAGTTTAAAATTTAAATTGGTGATTTTTTTGCAGCACTCGCACTCACTCTATTCACCCCCCTCTAGAGGTGCTCAACGGTCCTACATTTTGCACCAAAAAAGTGCCAAGACAAACGTTGTCCAAATTTGGCAAATTATATGTCAATCTTGGCTAAAAAGATGCCATGAGTCCAATGGTGGTGTCAGATTTGGAATCTGATGTTTTGGGTTCAAAATTAAAATTTTACATGTTAGAAATTACGATTTCGAATTACCAACTTTGGCGTTGATTTCAACCAACCAAACGATATACTATTGAACTAAAAAAATTATGCCTTAAAGTTGGTTGTACCTACTAAATTGATTGTTTGTCAAACGAAGCTTTGACGAGAGAAACATAAATTTGCGAAGTTAGCTCCACAAAACTGTCCAAAATAAAAAAATTTAAACGGTCAACTTGGTGGCCGGTTGTAATCTATCAAACGATTGAAATTTTAGGTGAGCGAGGGAAAATATATTAAGATTGGGAAAGAAGAATCAGATCGACGATCCAATGGTCGAATTGTCCAAAAAATACGCCCAAAGTTGCTACGATAAAACAACATTCTGGATTTGAATTTACGTGCGTTACGACGGGATCTCGTAGAAAACGCATGGATCACCCGCATCGAGCGTCGGGGTAAATGGAGGATCGTCAAGGGTTTCACGTGGGGGTCTTTAGGGGCGTTGTGGCCATGTGGGCTGCGGTTTGCTGGCCAACGTCGGAGGCTCGGACACATGGTAGCACGGCCACCGCTGCTACCATTGCTGTCGATGTTGCGACTGCCGCTTGTACCTGGCGATGCGCAGTGGTCCGACGACCAGGGGGTGTTCCGGCGCAGGCATCGGCTGTGGTAGTGGTGGCTTGCTCCCACAGCCACTGTTCCTGTAGCGGCTGTTGCTGTTTTGCGCCGGGGGTTAGAGTTTAGGTTTTTTTTGGGAATTAGCTTGGGGTGTATATATATATATATATATATATATATATATATATATATATATATATATATATATATATATATATATATTCTAATACATGTGTGTGTATGTGTGTGTACATATTCTAATACATAATATATATAAACTAGTAGATCGATTTATACCTCGAGGAATTTTATAGGTATTATTAACATATATAGGATTTACATAAAATTATATGTATTTTATATTTCAATATATATATATATATATATATATATATATATATATTTATATATATATATATACTCAACTTCCCATATATATGCAATTAGAAAATGTAAATATATATATTTATAATTCAAATAAAAAATAAATAAATATGTATGTATATATAGTATTATGCTATTATAAATATAGTTATATATACAAAAATTGTCCTTACGCATGTTTGGTTGTTTAACATCCCAGTAATAAATTCAAAATAATTCTACCAGGTCATGGCAACCTAACATGGCCCTACCAAGTAGGGTTAGCTAGGTACATATTCTCTAGTCAAATCGAACCCGAAAAGTCAACCAAGGAGTCTCTTGTGTCATTTGCGAATAAATAGTACATGGGAACTCGATTGAGTGGCACGCCCTAGGCATGTGTGACTTAGGCTCAAAATGGGTCAAAACCATATTTTGGGTCAACTGGTTTTGATCTAAGTCGAGTCCCGAACTCATGTTGGAAATTAGGTCTAGAATTACCATAAATTGTCAAATGGCCTAAATTGACCCAGAGTTGTGCAAAGTCAAAAAAATGTTAGAAAACAATTTTGGATGGAACATGATATATCAAATTAAAGATAATCTTGTTCATTTCAAAACTCATGAAGGACGTTTCGAAAGAAGGGTATTTCTTGTGTTCCAAAAATCAAACCTACAGAAAAATACATCTATAGGCATATTAATTATAAAAATCGAGTTTTTCATTAAATATCTATATTAAATAAATAAAAATAAAAATAAAAAATAATATCCAAAAATAAGGGGGCTAACAACCTACCTACCTTAGAAAATTTCATTCTCGAAATTAAAATAACACTACTATAAACTATTATAATAAAAAGGGTTAAGCTATGAATCTTATTGGAATCCTCATAGGCTGTGGATACCGCTATCGCATGGAACCTTCACATTCCCAAGTAGATCCTCTTGGAGAAGGGTGCTTCCATGCAACTCGAACCAATCTAATCGTCTTCCTTCTATGTGTCTTCTTGCTAGTATCGAGGGTACTAACTAGCTACTCCTCGTATGATAAACTGGGTCCCAGAGTGATATCGGAATGGTAAACCACATGACTGGGATCAGTCACATACCTTCTCAACTATGAGATAGGGAATACATTATGCACTCCCTATAATGATGGGGCAATGCAAGAAGACATGCCCCTTCTTCAGTACGCTCTATATCACTCAAGGGTTACAATCCTATAGGTAAGGCTTCTAACTTGGTTCTTATCGCCTTATCTATAGAAAGTTCATAGTTCCTCGCAACTATATCAATCCTTAAACTATATACAATATTCCTATAAGTGACCTCACCAACTTCTATAATAGTTCACTAGCAATCCAGTCCTTTCTACCTATAATCAATATATATATATATATATTCATAATAAGACCCTTTGGCCCTATCCAACTAGTCTTCTCCGGGTGACTATCACTTCTAGTAGGAAACTACAACTAATCTCTAAAATCCTACTATATGTTCCCTCCAATTCCTCCAAAATATCTCTATCTAACATAGGTAAGGGTAGAAGGGTTGTAATCTACTGATCCAAAGTCTTCCAGTCCCAAAATATGTAGGGCTAGGAGATCGTATACATGCCAGCTACGAATTGAGTGGACTCTAGCCTGGCTCGAATACGTATAAGCTGTCTTGGTGTTCTAGTACTATTTATCAAACAACTATGAATTATAACTAACTCAATCCACAGAATAAGTAAATCAGGAATGAACAAGATATATTATGATCTGCAACATAATAACATACATGTTCGACTAGACCTGAGGAATGACATGGGTCTATAAAACTATACTAAAAAGCAGAATACAAATAATGGAAACAATATATAAGCATGATAAAATACCTGGGTCGGTCATAGAAATAGCTCCACGATCAGCCGACTAGCTCTCCATGACTACTACCTGGAGAGATCACTAGGTCCTCATGGGACTAGCAAGGTACACAAAAATATACCAAGTAACAATAAAAAGATAAATATGCAAAAGGCATCTACCATAACCAAACTAAGTGATATGCATGTGAGAACATGTACTGGAATATCAGACTTCCTCCACTGAATCTCACAATCACCTCAGCATGCTATTGTCCCCAGTACCATATCGTGGGACCAAGGACAATCAATCAAGCATGATAGTGATAGCCTCTACTCTGCTACAGAGCTAAAGGGTTACAACAATAACAGGCCACATGACAATAAGTCTGATACTGTAGTTAAGTTCTTCCCCATCAAATGTCTAGTATCTATCAAGTTCAAGTCTATACAGTCATCTTTTTAGCAATAACAATAATAAGAAACAGTCCAGTAAACTACTACGAAGTCAATACCATGAATAATCATGTAAACCTTGCATCATAAATGTGTGAGTATCATGTGGTCAATCGTGTCAATGAACACGAATAATATATAATGTCATGCCTAGTATTGATACCCGATATTTGTAAACTGACATCGGCACCCGAGTAACACTCGGACGCTAAGTACCAACTGATCCTATGTCCACAAATTCTATAAAAAAATATAAAAAAAGAAAATAATAATAACATACTAGAACATTGGTAAGATACACTTGCCTCGAGGTTGCACGATGACTAGACGACATCTCGCGACAAAATCGTCAAATCAAATAGAAACGTCAAAAGTAAATCTTCCGTAAACAACTCCGGATGCTGAAACAGACATCGCTATCAGTCCTAGAATAAAAGAAATAGCTAAGTTTGGCTACATTGGTCCAATTATGGGCACAGAGGTAAAACGATAATTTCGGATCAAAACGGTATCCGCCGTTAGACCCACTTTGTACCGAAAAATGCGCCATGACAAAGGTTGTCCAAATTTGAAAAATTATATGTCAATCTTGGCCATAACGATGCCACGAGTCCAATGGTGGTGTTAGATTTGGAATTCGATATTTCGGGTTCAAAATTAAAATTTTACATGTTGGAAATTACGATTTCGAACGACCAACTTTGGCGTCAATTTCAACCAACCAAACGATATCTTATTAAACTAAAAAATTTATGCCATAAAGTTGGTTATACCTACTATACATTGGAGTTGATGGTTCGTCAAATGGAGCTTCGACGAAAGAAAAATCAATTTATGAAATTGGCTCAACGAAATTGTCCAAAATAAACGTGTTTTAAACGGTCAACTTGGTGGCCGATTTTGATATGTCAAACGATCGATTAAGTTGAAATTTTAGGTGAGAGAAGGGGAATATACCGAGAATGAGACGAAAGAATCGGATTGACGACTCAATGGTCGGGTTGTCCAGAAAATGTGCCCAAAGTTTCTACAACGAAACGACAATCTTGATTCAAATTTACGCGTGTCAGGACGGCATCTCGTATAAAACAACGAATCGCCCGAATCGAACGTCGGGATGCACGGAGGGACATTGGGGGTTGCACATGGGGGTCGCCAGGGGCATTGTGGCCGTATGGGCGACGGTTGGTCGACCAACGTCGGTGGCCCAGTCACGTGGGCATGCAGCTACCGTTGCTGCCATCGTTGTTGCTGTCATTACTGCGACTGCCACCTGCGCATGACGACACACGGTGGTCCAGCGACCATGTAGGGTGGTCCGGCGTAGGCATCGGCTGTTGCGGTGGTGGCTTACTCCTGCGGCCACTATTTCTACAGTAGTTGCTGCTATTTTATGCGGGGGGCGGAGGGAATTATAGTTTAGGTTTTTTGGGGGGGGAATTAGCTTGGTATATTATATGTCTGTGTGTATACATATTCTAATACATAATACATAATATATATATATATATATATATATATATATATATATATATATATATATATATATATATTTTATATATATATATATATATATATTTTATATATATATATATATATATATATATATATATATATATATATATATATATATATATAAAATATATATATATATATATATATATATATATAAAATATATATATATATATATATATATATATATATATATATATATATATATATATATACTAGTAGATTGGTTTATACCTCTAGGAATTGTATAGGTATTATAAACATATATAGGATTTACATAAAATTATATGTATTTATATTTAAGAAATAAACTATATACCTATATTTTTATAGTTTATAAGTATTTTATATATATATCAACTTTTACGTATATGCAATGCTACAAAATTATATATATATATATATATATACTCAACTTCCCATATATATATACAATTAGAAAATACACATATATATTTATAATTCAAATAAGAAAATAAATATGTATGTATATATAGTATTAGGCTATTATAAATATAGTCATCATATATACAAAAAAATGTACTTACGCCTATTTGGATGTATAACATCCCAATTATAAATTCAAAATAATTATACTAGGTCATGGCAACATAACATGGCACTTCCAAGTGGGGTTGGCCCGGTTAGGGTCCATACATATTTTCTAGTCAAATCGATCCCAAAATGTCAACCAAGGAGTCTCTTGTGCCATTCGCAAATAAATAGTACATGGAAACTCGATTGAGTGGCATACCCTAGGCATGTGTGCCCTAGGCTCAAAATGGGTCAAAACCATATATTATGTCAACTGGTTTTGATTTAAGTCGAGTCCCGAACTCAAGTTGGAAGTTATGTATAGAATTACGGTAAATGGCCAAATGGACTAAATTGATCCAAAATTGTGCAAAGTCAAAAGAATGTTATGGGACAAGTTTGGATGGAACATGATATATCAAATAGAAGATAAACATATTTATTTCAAAATTCATGAAGGACGTTTCGAAAGATTTGTATTTATTGTGCTCTAAAAACCAAAGCTAATGAAAAGTACATCTATAGGCATATTGATTATAAAAATCTAGCTTTTAATTTAAATATCTATATTAAATAAATAGAAAAAAATATCTAAAAATCTGGGGGCTTATACGTTGCCCTCGACTGTTGGATCGAGCTGGCACGCGCGCGGGCCCCCCGATCCGATAGTGCAGGGAGGGCGGGAATATATATATATATATATATATATATATATATATATATATATATATATATATATATATATATATGGGGGGGGGGGGTGCATGTATATATATATATATATATATATATATATATATATATATATATATATATATATATATATATATATATATATATATATATATATATATATTTTACACGCTAACAAGAGTTTGTAATGACACGAAATTGTGAAATGGTTATACGTGTATGATAGGCCCTAAATTTAGGCTATCTAATGAAGGTTGTATCCTAGATGATACCTAAGATATGAAACATACATGTTGAGGTTAGGAATATAGATAAGCAAATATGTATCTTTAGATATATTTTGATACCAAGATACTAAGGAGTATCATAGTACATAGAGTGTATAGAGTGGTTATCCTAGGAGTATATCAAGATACCACGATATTTCAGGAATTGGGTAATTGTCAAGGTAAGTTTGGGATTTATATGAAAGTATATAGAGTGTATAGAGTGAGTAACCTATAAGATCTTATGATTGCTAAGTGTCAAGATACAAGTAAATGTATTGAGTATATGAATGTCCACATGTGTAACGCCCCAGTCCCAAATGCGTAGGACTTAGAACGTAATCATGCCAGCTGTATATATACGAAGTATATGGACCCTCGTATATATACATAAGCTGTAAAATACAGTAACCAAGGTACTAAATCTCATCCACAATGATAAATATGATATAAAAGTAACTTTGAATTTGTCATGTACACAATAGTTGGGCGGAGACAAAGTCTACTACCAACCAAATTAAATATGGAAAAATATACAAGGAAAGAATTTAGCAAGCGAGAGCAATGGCGAGTCCAAGAGCAATCACTACGAAGGAAGGAATGGCCTTAGCTAGAGCACCTGCAAGAAATCACGAAACACACACCTGGCGAGATAACCAGGTCCTCAGAGAGACGTAACAAGATACATCAGCATTCCATAAAAATACTGAATATAAAATATGCCACGATCAAAGAAAGTGACAAGACATAAATAAGGAAAACTAACCATCTAAAGTGAACATGCAGTGAGAACAAACCTTTCGTCGCATGAGCCCTGGCTGTAAATAGGATCTAGTATAGTCCCCACTTGGGCACCAGTGACCGAGAGCATGACGTTCAAAAACGACAGTGGCCAACCTGAGAGGCTCATACCCGTATCTCCAGCGAAGCTTCCGGGTTACAGGGGAAGTGCAATCGAAGCCCATACGACAAGGAAATGTTCTCCCCACCCAATGTACCTATCATGTCGCATCCACGACCATGTAACACTACTAACCGTCAAGTCTTCTAACACACAACTATTGACAGTTAGACCTAACGCACGTCCTGCACGCATCAGTGATCAGCCAACACGCAAGTCCGTAGACTATATGCTACTCATAACTCACACATCTCGTGGTACAACAGTGTCAAAGTTTATGCAATACACTAAACTAGTGGTAGTCCCTTAACTCTAAGTCCGTATGCAATCAAGGGTAAATAACAAGATACAAGTAATATCACTGAGCAAGCAGTAATCAAGAATTAGAAATAAATGAACAGTGATATGTAAATAAAATACAACTAAAAATAAACAGTATAATGGCAAGGTATCTTGCCTGGTGTGTCGCCTGGTATTGTGCGATAATCCGGCAAGTCATATCTGTCCAGTAGCCATGTTCGATGTGTAATGGTCCGAGAGTCACGAGAAAATTGGAACACACGATTATTCAAGATCAATGAAAATGATCAAAAGAAAATTTGCATAATAAATATAACTTATTTTTAGAAAATTAGTTATAATTTGGAAACTATAATTTTATTATTAAAAAATTTAGATGAATGCTTGGAAATCTAGAAAATCATTTGTAACTTAGTTTTATTAAGTTACAATATTTAGGTACAAATTAATATTAAGTTTAGATATAAAATTATACATGAAGATTTCTAAAATATCACATCATAATATAATACAGTTAGAGCCCAAGCTCAATATAACTTTGTTACAAAAATATATTTTTTGTCAAATATAAATTTTCATATAACAATAACAATACCATAATAATAATAATAATAATAATGATAATAATAATAATAAATAATAAAAATAGTAAAAATAATAATAATGATGGTATCATTTATGATAATAATAACAATAACCATAATACTAATAATAATAATAATAATGATAACAGTATATAAAATAAAAATAATAATAATAGTTTATAATAATAATGATATACATAACCCACAGAAATCCCTCTCCTCCAAATATCGAAGAGAGAGGAAGAGAGATGGGGAGCAGTGGGTTTTCACCTTGATCGGCGGAGGGCAGCGATCGACGCCGGCGGAGGGTGGCGGTGCCGTGCGGGAAGAGAAGCGGAGTCGGCCCCTAGTGGCGGGGCTTGGCGTCGATCGACGACTTCAGGTGGAGACGCGGAGGTCTCATGCGGTGGCGGCCTGGGGAGGAGCGCCGGAGGCGGGCGGATGGGCGCCGGTGAGGGTTTTTTCCAGAGGGGCGGTCGGCGGATCGCGGTGGTTGGCTGCGCGCGATTGGCGCGCACGGCGGATCTGAAGGGGGGCGGAGCGGTGCGACTGGTGGCGCTCGCGGTGGCGGCAGCCAGGCACGGCGGGATCCCGACAGGGGCGGAAGGAACGGACGCGCTCGGTGGCTCGTTTGCCGGCGGCGACGGTGTGCACGGAGGAGACGTCGTGGGGGCTCGGCCCGGCGGATGACTCGGCATGGTGGTCGGTGCCGGGGCGACGGACAGGTGAGATATAGATTCCCTTTTTCTTTTGAGTTGCTGTGATGGGTTTGTTTGCCGATGTCGGTGGTGGAGGTTGTGGTGATGGTGATGGTGGTGGCGGTGTTATCGGCGATGGTTCTGTTGGTTATGGGATGGCGATCAAGGACAGGTGGCGGTGACGGGGTTACCGGCTTCGGCCGATGTGGCCGTGGGGATGATGATGACGACGGAGGTGCTGGTGGTCGATTTGATGCCGGATGGTTGTAGACGGGAGGGGAGATGGACAGGGAAGAGATGGTGATTAGGTGGTGATGACGGAGATGGGACGGTGATGATTTGATGTAGTTAGGTTAGGGTGTCGTCGCGTCGGTTTGTCCGACACGACAGGGATAGCGTGGTGGTGTCCTGCGTGACACGGAGATGACGGGGGATGGTGTCCGGACTGTCGGACACGAGATGGAAATCTGTATTTGTAATGGGGAAATTTTAGTGGATGGGAGACACAGACACGATGCACATCTGTGGATAGAAAAATTCTGGAGGAGTACCTCTCCTTTTATAGGAGGTGGGAATTCCCAGTTGGATAGGGATTGGGATTAATTAAATCCCAATTAGATAAATCATCATGTAATTTAAATAGATTTAAAGCCAATTCAAATCAAATCCAAATCCAAATTAATTCCATACTAAATTTTAAATATAGCCAATAAAATCTTTTGTAATTTAATTTACCATATTTAATCAAATATTAAATAAACAAGATCTCAAATATTATTTTCATAGTTAATTAAATATGGAAATAATTAATTTCGAAAATCACTATAAATACTTAAATATTAAATCATAAACTAGCTTTTGTAAATAACAAATTTATTAATAAACAAATTTTACATTTCGCAAAATATTAAACCCAAAATTTCCAAATCACCATTTATTTGTAAACGATGAATAAAATAACCTTTTATACAAAATAAAAATATTTATAAAATTTATAATATTTTTCTAACATATGTACCTCGACACATATTCGTACTCGTCGAGCAATTACAAAAAATAAAATTTCGTGCGCGACGTAAAATACGACCACGCGACGTACAATAACAAATTTTAAATCAGTACCAAAATAAAATAAAATAAAAATCAGTAGAAATTTAGGGGATTTACATCCTACCCAACTTAAAAGAATTTTGTCCTCGAAATTTAGGAAAAATTAGGGTAGGTAGGGTGAAGGGGATGGAAAGTGTTTATTTGAATAGATATACGAGATCACGAGAATGCAAACGTAATATTCACCGAGGAGGCGAGTGACGTTTCAATGGCAATATGTCATTCGATCGACTAAAAATTTCGATGGTTTTAGATTTCGATCAGGACAATCAATCAATGACTAAGCTCAATCAACCTTTAACATTAACCCAAAAAACTCATAAGTAGGTAATAAACTCTTTAATCCCTTAATATCCTCAATATTCATGTACTGTCTCTCATCATAATGGTTCTCTCAAAAAAATTACTTCTGTTCCGCGTCCCCCTTAAAATTTATCAAAAACAATTATGATTATAATTGTACTCTTGCTTCCTCTATCTCACCATAGAATTTCCAATAGTCTTAAATTTTGAATTCCATAATCTCCATTATACTAGCTCACTTATATATATATCTTTCCAAGTTAAAATTTCCTCTAAAATTATAATTCCAACACTTTCAACCAATTGGCCCAAGTAAAAGTTAAAAGCTCCTTACTACGATTTGTATTTGTTGCTCAATGCATCCATGGGTATCAAAAATCTGTCTTCAATGATAAAGCTCGAAAACTATCCGTATACCTTCGTAACTCAATCTTCTATCATCATAATTGCAATTTTTTCTAAAATACTTATTAGTCACTCCCTCGAAAATTTGAATTCAACAATCTCATCTCTTTGATGGTAGAATTGAAACTCATCTTAACTTCGTATTCATAATCATTTTAGAACTTAATCTAATATAAAGGTTTCCTTCTTCAACAATTAGTTATCCTTGAAAACTAGTATTATCATAACACTATATGTTATCGAAAGCAACGCCAACATGTCTTTATCAAAAATTGCATCCATAAATTTAATATATAACTTGGTTCTTAAACCATCAACACTTTAGAAAAAAAAAATTCACTCGATATGTAGTTACCTCAAAACAAATTTGAAAGTCGTGAAGTCTATTTATCCTCGAGTGTTTCATCAAAACATAATATATCATTCCTTACTTCATTGATTCGGATTTATTGCATATTCCCATTTATGTCCCATCTATACCTCATAATCTCGTAATTATCTTTAACCCACTACATTAGATCCATGCTGTGGGGCTCCCTAATCTAACCTCTACAACCCAAGATTGTCATGATCACATTTTCTCGAGCAAGGAAATCATAACATGAGCCAAATCGCATAAACCATTGAGGATCAAGGTGAAATACGACACGCAATTTAGTGAGAAGGGAAAAGAGTAAGGATTGCAATATTGAAGAGCTAAAGATGTTATGGGTCTAAGTAAATCGAGATAAGACATGAAAGTAAATGACAAGGGTTAAGCATTCCAAAAATAAACACAAGGTTAAGCATTTAACGGATTTAGCAATTCGCAATTGGGCCGAAGATTTGAGTCAAGATCGTCCAACTATATAGTCAAAAGTATTTCGGTATCATGGTAGGTTATAGTTAGTCCTTATGACTCGAAAGTCGCATCATAAAAATAGGGTACAAGGAGACGTATTTTAGTGGGACATGATATACCTACATGAAGGTGAGCTCGTCTAGGTCTTGTATGTGAAATTGGTTGGAAGGAGAAGTCTAGTGTTGTGCTTCAAATATCAAAGTCACGTTAGGGAACGCCGAATGATCAAAATAGAAAGTGGGTTTTCATAAGGTACTAATAATGCACAAACATAAAAGGTTAAAGCACGAAATATAGATAATTTAGGAAATCTTGTAGATCAAGGTAAATAAGTTAGAGGCGCAGTTTCTAGAGAGAAAATAGTCTCATAGATAAGAGTATGGTCAAGGGAACGCTAATCATTCTAAGTTTCAAACAAGTAGATGGTCACAAATAATGATCTAGATTTGAGGGAAGGTCGAGTAAGTC
>JANAVB010003591.1:0-36945 GCA_029216955.1 Iris pallida
CCTATTAGTGTCATTCAATTATACCACATTAATAGGTCATAAGGACAACGGATGCTAGGTTGTGAGGCATACTACCCAACTTATAAGAATTCCACTAATAGTGTATTTGAATAATGGAGCATATATATCTAGTATGATAACATTCCAAACCTCTATTAGGCACGAGAAATAAGATTTACGGTAGAAAAAGAATCAAGCAAGATACAATTCAAGGCAGTCAAACGAGAGTTCGAAATGGAATCAAGAAAAGAGATAAAGTATGTGGATGAGATCCTAGACTCTAATCCTATATACAAGCTTTCTTGGTACGTAAAGTAACCAAATAATTTATTCGTTTGACTTGCATGGACCAGCATAAAAACATGTAACGCTCCAGTCCCAAATACATAGTACTAAGTACGTACACATGCCAGCCGCATAATAAATATACGTAAGCTATAAATGTGGTATAATCATGGCTAACTAATCTCATCCACAAAATAAAGACTCATTTTTACATGTTGCTGGATGGAGAAAATCCACTACCAACATGGAACTAGAGAGAAAGAAATAGCAAAAATAAAAGAATACAAGCAACAAGCATGATCCAAGAGCATATCATCTTTGATACAAAGGAGAAGATCACGATCTTGGTTGGAACTCCTGCGAATAGTCAAGAGAATATACACCTAGAGAGATCATCAGGTCCTCAGAGGTACGTAATAAGATACAGAAAAATGTGCCATATAACTTAATATAAACTGCTCCATAATAATGCAATCAGATCATAACATGGTCCAATACTCCACCCTTGAATTAGTGTACCATCCCCCCAACCAAACAAGTATAGGAGATGGCACCCTAATCCTGATGAAGCACTTTCTATGCCATAAATCTAATAGTATCTGAACCACAACAGGGTTCAATATTTTACCATCGAAGCAGTAAACCAAACCTACAACCAAACATGGACATGGTGTCTCTTACTAGTGTCATGCCCCGCTCCCGTAGGAGCGATCGTCCTCGCTAAGGCGTGATGCCGCACGGGCCTTAGGTTGCGCCCGTGCAAGGCCAAGTCCAGAAACGACCGATTTGAGCTAGGCCACAGAGTCGCACAGAGTGTCTCCATTTGCAGCGGAAAGTAAATGAACACAAGTTGGAAGCGAATTCAAACTCTTTATTGATATTCAAGAAGTTTATAAGCGGCGCTAGACCGAGTTTACAAGTCTCTCAAGCTCTCTCTCTCTGAAACATAAAAGGCGTGCCAAGTGGCTTACAAGATGGAATAATTCATTGCGATGTTTCGATACATTATGTCCTGTATAGGGTGCTTCAGCTTCTTGCAACGTTCCAAGGCCCCAGAGTTAGCTCCGCGTCTTGACACATTCGATGGAAGCTCCGCACCTGCCGGCGTCTCCTGCATCCTGCAAGCAGACTGTGGGGTTATCAGTACATTGTTATGCACTGGTGGGGAGGCTAGCTCGCCCACAATGCTATCATTACCAAACACGTTCCATTTACTTTTGTGCACCGTCTATCATTCATTGTCTTACTAAACTTGCCTTAGGGTCAATTTATAGCATATTCCATAACCTATCTCGTGTGTGCCGAACTCAAGTGTCGCATGAAAATACATGCACAATTTACCCCTTACCATCCGGCCTTCCCTGTCCAAGTAAACCAAGTTAGTCAACAATTCATAAGGAGTACTTAACGTGTCTCATGCAAACTTTCAATATCAAGGGGTGTCCCTGCCCCGGGTCCTAGCATGTCGTAGGCACGTTCTAGCACGTCGTAGGCATGTTCTAACTCACTTGTATGAATTTCTCATTATTATTTGGTGTGTTACATTTCAAGCATATTCATAAGGCACTTCATTTAGTTAACTTAGACTACTTGTTTCAATGCAAGGACTTGCATGTGGATTATCACCAGCATAGCCCACTTAATCTATATGCACCGGTCGCTGGCATCACAAGCCATTTTGGACATCTTTTCTCCTTGGTAATTTCTTACCTATCATGGCGTGCGGCTGGAACACCTTGATAGTCTCTTTGAAATTACCCCCGCACTTACGTTTCCCGTAGTGGCCAAGCCTGCACCCAGGTTGCCCGTAAGCCCCTTTGATTCTGCCTAGGCCGGCACATCCCCCATTAGATCATGCAGCAGAATCCTTTCTTCATCACGGCCACGGTATTCCCCCCTCGCCCGTGCCGTTTGTGTCCACGACTATTTCGTATTAACTTGTCTTTTTAACTTAACGGCTGTCTCTGAGCCGTAGGCTAACCCTTAGCCTTAATGCGTTATCGACCAGGTTGGCGTCTGCGCAGCACGGGTAGCGAGCCCCGTTACGCGTGCCCGTCACACCTGTCGCTAACCATTCTTTCTTTTCTTTTTCATCATTCATTCGTTCATTGATTTATTCATTCGTTGATTCATTAATTCACACATTACGCAACTCCCAGTGCGGGAGTCGCCTTGGCGACCCATCGGTCCCGAAGTCTTTCAATTTGCTATACTCTACTAACACTGACTATGTCGATAGTCTTCCGTTTTTATAGTTGTAAACCATTCATTGTTTCATTTTGAACGCGTAAGCGACTTGAACGTAAGCTTGTGCCTTAGCACGAGCGTAGAGCACGGTACGAGAGTTTCTATATTTTTTGAGTTCTTTTCCATGTTCTAAACAAGCATGCAAGATGGGATTATTCCCTTAGCTAGGTGCGTTGAGTCATTTATTAGCATGCATGGTGTTATCGCCTAGCGATTCTCGTGATAGTGTCCGTATTGTTATGTGTCTAGGCTAAGCAAAGACGGGTTCATCGGAGCCACCCACCTTAGCGATGTTCGCATCGGCCGAGCGATACTCCGAGCGCGTCTTTGAAAGTCTAAGTCTAGATTCATCCTTGACGGGCCAATGTAAGTCTCGCATCGATTCTTCATCAGGTCGATGCCAACTCTTCGGGTCGATGGCTCGTTTGAGTCGTTGCATTTGCCATTTGAATCGGCGTTCTGCTAAGGCAGAGCGGGTCATTACATAATACACCACTCAAAACAAGTCTCGTCCTCGAGACTTCCTGAGTGCAGGTCATCCTACCATTCCTAACTCACGTCGTGTGCGTATCGTAGACAATTTCTATCACTGGCTTTATCGCTCGATGACATCGAACTATACTCGATTATTCTTCCAACTTTTACGTTACATATGTTTGGCAAATTTTATGGAACGACTGTTCATTCATTTTAGACTTAATGGTACTTATTCAATCATGTTTCTGTTCTTCGACTTGGTTGCTATTTTGTTGTGTCATGGGACTATGATGGTTGCACGGGGTGCGTAGAAATTTATTAAACGCGGGAGTCGTAGGCTGAGGCAAACTCATTCATTCGTTCATGCGCATCTCAACACCCACTTGCAGCTGCATTCGAGTTCATTATATCACTGAGTTTGGATCGTGCATGCATTCAAGGCGTCCTCCGAATACGTACATTTCAACCAAGCTTAGCGACTAGCGAAGTTGGACAAGCCACCCGTGATAGTTTTGATTTGCCGATCGTTTTGCTAACTTTGAAAACCGAACTCATGTGTGTATCACATATCGTTTATCTCGGTCCTCGAGATGATTAGATTAGCTTCTCAAGCGCTCTTGTCAATGAAATCAATACAATTTCTTCTTAGCGGGGTCGACCAAGTCTAAGTAATTTCCGTCCAATTTAAGACCCAGTATTGTACTACCATCGAGTCCGTCTTTCTATCAATGATTCAATTCGTTATCCCAACTTTACTTGCGCATCATCCATTCCTATCATCCGCTTTGTTTGGGGCCAATCTCGTCGTCGTTCACGCACACTTACTGTTCCCCGTCCTACTCTAAGTCTTGCTGCCCAAGTCTACCGTCCGTCCAGACGATACTGTAGGGTCAATCGCACAAGTTCAATCACTCGGCATAGGGTCATCTGCCTATCCGCTAGGTCATCTCACAGGGTCATAGTTACAAGTCAAGTCCATGGCTCCTCGTGCAAGGTCGTTGCCCGACGCTCGCCCCAAATCCTATGGTCAAACCATTTGTTTGTTTGTATGGGAGTTTCTACCCAAGTTTGTTTCGCTCAAATTTCTAAACATCAAGCAGCGTTCACCCTATTCGTATCAACACATTCTCCGCTCCGTTCGAGCTCGTTTAGGAAAGTCATCCTACGATAGGTTGTCCTCAATCTAATCCTTGACATGTCAATATCGTGCGTCCGCAATAATAATTATCGTAGTCTATCTCTTCAAGTATGTTTGATACAATCCACCTATCCAATTCACGTAGTCGATCACAAGGTCGTCTAGCCTTGCAATATGGTGCGCCCTGATCTCACGCAAGTCTGATTATCTACGGTAGACATGAATCACCATGTCAACATTCCCGCAGAATAACCATCCTCATCGGGACGTAACTCTTGCGTTGCGTCTAGACTTGCTGATTTTCGATACGCGGATTGGGTCTACTTAATCCTCAAGTTTTCTCATTCTTCAATCGCAAGTCCTAACAATCCTCGAATTTACCTTCGCTTCAAACCACAAGTTGAAGCAATCAAAATTGCCATGTCATGATATTTTGAGTTCGACCATCCGGCTGGACATGAATCACCATGCCAACGCTCATGCGGAACGATCGCCCCAAATCCGACGTGACGCATGTACGAGGCTGGAGTTGCGCTCGCGCAAGACAAGATCGTTGTCGTTGTGGTTATCACCGAACAATCAAGTCACTTTCCTTCCTCATTCTAAACATTCATTTCCAACACAGCATCCATCAAAACAATAACTTCTAACACGATCATCATTCATCGAATCAGAGTACCCTTGAGTTATCGTACATCGATCTTTGATACGCCTCAATACCATCGGTGATGTACATAACCTGACGATCTTCCTTTTACAACGAATTCCAGGTCGTGCAACTTAATTCTTCAATTTGCATTGTCTCGTGCTAACTCGTCATCGAGCAACATCAATTCTAATTCCTTAGTCATTCTCGTATCTCCAAATCAACGTTTCCTATGCACGCTATCTTTCGATCGTGCTATCTTCGATCTCGTCCATGAGTAATTCACCTTAACTCAAGTTTCAATCCATTCAACTAAATTCAAAATTGCATGCACGATCTTCTATGTTTCCTCGACCAAGACCTCTGTTCGTTTCATGATTCGTACTACGCATTCTTAATTCGTCTGAACGATATCTCGTTTGAGACTCTCGAAGTCAAAACCAACTAAGCGTTAATCATTCTAGGGCTTGCGCAATATTATCGCTTGTCGATGTACTCGTTCTATTCGTAAATCCTTTAGTCTCGCTCGAACAATTTCTATAACGTCCATACACCACTCAGGGTTCGAGCCACTCGACTAGTCGTCGACACTCATTCCTATTCTTCTCCGAGCCTATCACATACACCACTCAGGTTCAAGTCATTCTATAAATCCTCAATCGCAATCTCATCATTTGCTAAGACATATTTCAGATTTGTTCGATGAATCTCTAGCGTAATCGCTCACGTCGTATCGACGCACTAAGTCGTTCTCACTATTACTCAAAATCCAAATCAATCTTCCGTGCACGCCTAAGCGTTAGCTCGATAGCGTTTCTATCGATAGGCACTCTAAGTATAGCTTCGTTCCTGTCCGAGCGGTACTTGATATCACTCGCAACTCGTTTGCACCAAAAGGTCTAGGTGCGCGATGCGCGGGCTAAGTTGTGCCGCATAACCATCCCGTACGGACTATACTTCGAGTTTGCTCGCTCACTTGCTAGGGTCAACGTCGGTCTAGTTAGGCACGTACGTGGCACGTTAACTTTAGCATGAGTTTTCTATCGAGTCAATTTTGCGACGTTCGACACAAAGGCCGTTGCCTATCGATCCTGTTCAACCGAGTACTTGCACGAGCTTTTGAAAATATTAGACTTATTGTATGGAACATCCCAAGGCACAATAAGAGAGAGCGTACACTTCTTTTTCCAACGACGAGCTTTCAAAACTGAGAAACCGAAAAGAAGTCCAAGGACGTAAAGCCGTGCTCTGATACCAATCTGTCACGCCCCGCTTCCGTAGGAGCGATCGTCCTCGCTAAGGCGTGATGCCGCACGGGCCTTAGGTTGCGCCCGTGCAAGGCCAAGTCCAGAAACGGTCGATTTGAGCTAGGCCACAGAGTCGTACAGAGTGTCCCCATTTGCAGCAGAAAGTAAATGAACACAAGTTGGAAGCAAATTCAAACTCTTTATTGATATTCAAGAAGTTTACAAGCGGTGCTAGGCGAGTTTACAAGTCTCTCAAGCTCTCTCTGAAATATAAAAGGCGTGCCAAGTGGCTTACAAGATGAAATAATTTATGGGGATGTTTCGATACATTATGTCCTGTATAGGGTGCTTCAACTTCTTGCAATGTTCCAAGGCCCTAGAGTTGGCTCCGTGCCTTGACACGTTCGATGAAGCTCTGCACCCGTCGGCGTCTCCTGCATCCAGCAAGCAGACTGTGGGGTTATCAGTACATTGTTATGCACTGGTGGGGAGGCTAGCTCGCCCACAATGCTATCATTACCAAATACGTTCCATTTACTTTTGTGCACCGTCTATCATTCATTGTCTTACTAATCTTGCCTTAGGGTCAATTTCATGGCATATTCCATAACCTATCTCGTGTTGCCGAACTCAAGTGTCGCATGAAAATACATACACAACTTATCCATACTTACCGTCCGGCCTTCCCTGTCCAAGTAAACCAAGTTAGTTAACAATTCAAAAGGAGTACTTAACGTGTCTCATGCAAACTTTCAATATCAAGGGCGTGTCCCTGCCTCGGGTCCTAGCATGTCGTAGGCACGTTCTACCACGTCGTAGGCATGTTATCTAACTCACTTGCATGAATTTCTCATTATCATTTGGTGTGTTATATTTCAAGCATATTCATAAGGCACTTCATTTAGTTAACTTAGACTACTTGTTTCAATGCAAGGACTTGCACGTGGATTGCCACCAGCATAGCCCACTTAATCTATATACACCGGTCGCTGGCATCACAAGCCATTTTGGACATCTTTTCCCTTGGTAATTTCTCACCTATCATAGCGTACGGCTGGAACACCTTGATAGTCTCTTTGAAATTATCCCGCACTTACGTTTCCCGTGGTGGCCAAGCCCGCACCCAAGTTGCCCGTAAGCCCCTTTGATTCCGCCTAGGCCGGCACATCCCCCGTTAGATCATGCCGCAGAATCCCTTCTTCTTTACGGCCACGGTATTCCCCCCCTCGCCCGTGCCGTTTGTCCACGACCATTTCATATTAACTTGTCTTTTTAACTTAACGGCTATCTCTGAGCCGTAGGCTAACCCTTAGCTTAATGCGTTATCGACCAGGTTGGCGTCCGCGCAGCACGGGTAGCGAGCCCTGTTACACGTGCCCGTCATACCTGTCGCTAACCATTCTTTCTTTTCTTTTTCTCATTCATTCGTTCATTGATTCATTCATTCGTTGATTCATTAATTCACACATTATGCAACTCCCAGTGCGGGAGTCGCCTTGGCGACCCATCGGTCCCGAAGTCTTTCAATGTTGCTATACTCTACTCGGAACGACTATGTCGATAGTCTTCCGTTTTTATAGTTGTAAACCATTCATTGTTTCATTGTTGAACGCATAAGCGACTTGAATGTAAGCTTGTGCCTTAGCACGAGCGTAGAGCGCGGTGTGAGAGTTTCTATATTTTTTCGAGTTCTTTTCTATGTTCTAAACAAGCATGCAAGATGGAATTATTCCCTTAGCTAGGTGCGTTGAGTCATTTATTAGCATGCACGGTGTTATCGCCTAGCGATTCTCGTGATAGTGTTCGTATTGTTATGTGTCTAGGCTAAGCAAAGACGGGTTCATTGGAGCCACCCACCTTAGCGATGTTCGCATCGGCCGAGCGATACTCCGAGCGCGCCTTTGAAAGTCTAAGTCTGGATTCATCCTTGACGGGCCAATGTAAGTCTCGCATCGATTCTTCATCAGGTCGATGCCAACTCTTCGGGTCGACGGCTCGTTTGAGTCATTGCATTTGCCGTTTGAATCGACGTTCCGCTAAGGCGGAGCGGGTCATTACAACTAGTTTACGACTAAATACTGTACCAAGCTGCGATCAGGTATAAGTACACAAACCAAAAGTACCTATACCTACGGATAAGGTCGCCTAACCAGTCTATGTGAAATATATATTTTAAGAACAGTGCATGGTCACATGACTACCAGGTCAAGTCAGGAGTAAAAATAAAATAGTACCTCAGTAGCGAGTCTAAATACTGTATACCATTCTTTAGTATCGAACAAGTCTATAGCATATAGTCTACCTACCGTTCCTTAGTAGCGAGTGACTATATGATAGATAGGGAGGTAGTCAATGTCCAATCGTGTTCTGCCTGCCCAATGTTCTATATAATGCAACGAATAACTGCTAAGTCTTCTAGCATGCAACTCCATTAGTAGTTATTCCCTAACGCACGTCCTTTACGTACTGGTGGCCAGCCGTCTACGCAAGTTCGAAACATTTATGCGACTCGTGACTCGTTTATCACATGTGTCAAGGCCAATGAATGCATCACAATATAGGGCAGTCTCCTTAACTTTAAGTCTATGCATAAAATAACAAAAGAAATATGAACATGACCAAGTAGTTATTTACATAAAATAAATAAAGGAAATAAATTGACAATAAGTAAACAAATAATAAATAACTAAATATGTATTCTAAAAGACATTAATGATCAGAATATAGTGGCAAGGTATCTTGCTTGGTGATAACGTGGTGATCTAACAACTGCCAGAAGGCAACCACGACAAGCCAAAAGAAGCAATAGATATGAGAATTTCACAAACATCTCCGGATGATGAAATAAACATCACCAACATTTTTGGCATAAAAAAGTATCTACGATCGACTACCCATAAGTCCAATTCTGGACACATGGGCAAAATTATAGTTTTGGACCAAATCATTGTCCGTCGTTGGACCCGCTTTACAGCAAAAAGTGTGCAAAAATCTACGGTCTCTAAATTCATTAAATTATATGTCCACGGGTCCAGTTTGACGATAAGAACTCAACTGTTTGTCCAAATTTAGATTTCGACGAGCCGTGCATAATTTTGTCCATTAGATTTAGTCGTAGGCCCTCCAAAATAGCGTTCTGATCGACCTTCTTAGAAAAACGATACGAGACCAGTAGCACAAGTTTTGTCTCAAGGTGACGAACGTGCACGAAGTTGTAGGCTAGTTTGGAAAAGGTCCGATATAGGATAATCTCGACCGATACGGCTCAATTTTGTCCTGCACACAATAAAATTGAGTTCCATCGAATCTCACATGTCCACGAAGTCGATACACACTTTTCGATGCTTTCGGTTTGCGACCACGTTGCTCTGTTTACTGGAGCGAATGCCGTATCAGAAAATTTTCTAAAATTTTACCGTTTTTGAAAACTGTTTTTATTTTATTTTGGGAATCGATTTTTTCGACGCACGGTTGATGAATTCAAAATCTATAAAAAAGGTATCGAAGCCCTATAGGTTGTCTAAAACTGTGTCAACTAGTATTTCAAAATTTCTATTGTATTGTCCTAAATTAGCCTTCCAAGTTTAGGGTCTGGTTTGGGTTTTCTATTCACGTTTGAACAATTTTTTTATAATTTTGGCATCGATTCTGAACACCCTATTGCAATCGAATAAATTCTACTTGAAGGGGTTTGTAGATGGTTGATTTGGCTACGCACAAAAATTTACAGATCGGATATTCATCGAGGGATGAGGAAGAAAAGGTACCACAATCCAGTGCGGTTGCTATATTGTTGCTGTTCGGTTCCTATATTGTGCACAGTAGAGTGTAGGCATCACCGTGGCTACTGCGGCGGTCGTCTGCTGGTGCATGCGGCCGAGGGTGGTCGACAGGTGTTGGGGGTCGACTGGTATTAAATGGTCGAGTATCCGACGGTTCTCTAATGTACAAAATAAGTTTTTTCAAAAAAATGAACTCGGTTTATATCAATTTAAAATTCCTAATTCTTGATCATTATCTAATTGGGTATTAAATAAGAATTGGTTTGGTTGGACGAGATTTGGATAAGAATTCGAATCCAAAAGATTTGGATCAAATCTTTTCAAATTCAATTTTGATTGAAATTTTTCTCTCTTTCTGCGTTCTCGTGGGTTCGAAAAGAAGAGATAGGAACAGTACCTGTAGCACTGTTCACATTTTTTGGCTTTTCTTCTTTTCTTCTTTATTCCTATTAAACAAAATCTTAAAAATAATTTAAATAAAATTTATAATAAATATCTACTTTAAAAAATATTTATATTCTCATATTATCATCGTCATTATTATTTCTATTTCTAATAATATTACTATTATTTATGAGTAGTAGTATAATTCTAAAACTAAATATCTTAAATAAAATCTAAATAACTTCTTAAATATTTTAAATAAAATTATTTTTGAAAAAGTCTAAATAAAATCTAAAAGGAATATGTTTTTGTATAGAAATATTTATTTACCCATACATAACAAAAGTAACTCTTGCTATCTCTAAATAAAATAACACAAGCGTCTTAGGGAAAATATATATACAATTTAAAATAAATATAGTAAAATTTTAGGGGGATTACATGAACTTACGACAAAGGTGTTGGCTTGAACTAATCAAGGACTATGACTTGACAATTGACTAACGTCAAGCAAAGAAAATGTTATAGCAGACGCTCTGAGTCAAACATACATTGCCTCGCTATCCATCAACAACAGACTACTACGGGGCCTAGAAGAGATGAGCATCGACCTCCGGGTTCGATTCAGGGGAGTGTAGTTGGCGCAACTACAGCTAAAGCCGAGCTTGCGGGAAAAGATCAAGACCACTCAGAAGGGCGATCCGTACCTGAAGAAGATGCGAGAGCTAATTTCAATGGATAGGGTGACCGACTTGGCAGAATATTAGACCGGCGTGCTAAGATTGAAAGGTAGGCTATGTGTTTCGGATGACTCAGAACTACAAAAGAAGATATCGTCGGAGGCGCACTATGCGAAATATTCCTTGCATCCAAGCAGCACCAAGATGTACAAGGACCTCCGTGATACATTCTGGTGGCATAGGATGATGAAAGATGTGGCACTCTTCGTGACACGATGTATGGCCTGCCAGCAAGTGAAAGTTGAGCACTAGAAACTGGGCGGGGGAGATGCAGAACCTTTCCATTGCAGAGTGGAAGTGGGAGCACATCTGCATGGACTTTATTGTTGGGTTGTCAAAGATGCCATGGGGAACAACGTCGTCTGGATCATCGTCGACCGACTAACTAAATAAACATATTTTATTGCCATCAAAGTTCTTTGGAGCATCGATCGCCTGGTCCAGATTTACCTTGACGAGATTAGGCAATTTCTATCGTGCTTCTGGAGTTGCCTTCAATCGGATATGGGGACAAATTCAAAATTTTGACACCGGTTACCATCCTCAGAACGATGGCCAAACGGAGCATGTAAATCAAATTTTTAAAGACATGCTAGGGCTCTACACAATTGACTTGAAGTTAAGTTGGGACGTTCATCTACCGCTAGCAGAATTTGCAAACAATAATAGCTACCAGTCCAGCATCCAGATGGCATAATATGAAGCCTTGTACGGACATAAATACAGATCACCTACTTGCTGGGATGAAGTAGGTGAGCTACATATTCTTGGCCAGGAACTGGTATAACAGACCATGTAAAAGGTCATGCTCATTCGGAAAAGACTAAAGATTGCACAGAGTCGACAGAAAAGCTATGACGATACCCATCGACGACCCCTCGAGTTCCTAGAAGGCGTCATATATTTCTTAAGGTAACGCCCATGTGAGAAGTCACCAGGTTCGGAGCTAAAAGCAAGTTGAGTCTAAGATTTGTGGGTCCCTTCGAGATACTCAAGCGAGTCACCCTGTAGCTTATCATATTATATTGCAACACCACTGTCGGATGTACACGATGCCTTCTACGTCGGTTAGTTATGAAAGTACGTGCAAGATCCAAGCCACGTGGTAGATCTTGGTCAGCTGAATCTGAAGGCGGACTTATCGTATATGGAGGAACCAGCCCAAATCTTGGAGCCTAAAGATAAAGTGCTTCAAAATCGTGCGATTCTACTCGTTTGCGTGCTCTGGAGGAACCATTCGATCGATGAGTCGACCTGGGAACTTAAGTTAGAGATGAAGGAAAAGTTTTCTTCATTGTTTTCTTAGAGGTAGGTTCTATGATTAAGTTTTGAGAATGAAAAACTTTCTTAGTTGGTTATAATGTAATGCCCCGTCCCAACATCGTGCTCATTTTTCATCGCGATGCTGGTTACGTCTCAAGGATGGACTCTACGGCTGAGTCGGGAGAGACCTCTCGTTGTCGACTTTTTCATGCCACACTTGCTTCTTTGGCTTTGGCTTTGGTTTTCTGAATGCATTTTTATGAATGTTTTAGATGGGTTTTATTGTTTGTATTTTTTGAACTTCGTATTTCATATCGAACTTGAAATAGAAGGATAGTGTGCTGATGCATTGCTTTTACCATTTCAGGTGATCCGTAGGCACCGTCTAGCGTAACAACACCTTCTACTCTCTTGCCTCAAACAATCAAGGTGAATGGCTGGACCCTTCTTCCCCTTTGGCCCTCTTGTTCTCTAATCAATCAATAAAATGTTAGTTGAATATGCAAAGGACATAAAAGCTTAGTTTCAATGAACTGTTGCACGATTTCTCATATACGCTTGCTATAAAACTGTTATGCCTTGAAACTACAACATGCTTTCTTATGTACATCAACTATAGAACTATCATATCATAAACTACTACATGCTTAATATTTTATGCCTGTTATAGAACTGCACTAAGCAAAGTTTAAGTCATTGAATAACTATCGCCATAATACGGTAAAACAATGATGAAAATGGTTAAGTTGCTCACGAATTAAAGATCATACTTGAATAATTAGTCTAGCCTTGTATAGTCACGGACAACTATACACAAGGAACTTCTTTCTCGACGATACCCCGGACACGGGATCGATTTGGCCTAGGAGGAAGCAAAAGATAGCTGTGCTAGATAAAAGCAAAAATATGTTATTCGATTAACTTTCAGTTGAGCTTGCTACTCACACTAAAAGGGGCATCGTCTAAACCCTGCTATAGTCCAAGATGGCTTATGATGCCAGTGACCTTCACATATACAAATCACACACACTGTGCTAGTAGATGATAACAATTGAAAGGGAAGAACATGGTAAATATAAGCCCCCAGATTTTAGAGCTATTTTTTTAAATTTATTTTTATTAATTTTTGTTTAATATAGTTACTAATAGATATTTTCCTACTAGTATTTTTGATTATAAAATATACTCTTCTGTAGCTTTGATTTTTGGAGCACAAGAAATGCCAAACTCTAGAAACGTCCTTAATGAGTTTCAACCTAGACAAGTTTCTCTTCGAATTGGTATATCAAGTTCCACTCGAATATGTCTTCTTGTATTCTATTCGCTTCGCACAACTTCGGAGTCAATTTAGGCCAAAAAGTTATCTACCATGAGACTTGTTGTAACTTCCAACTTGAATTCGGAACTCGGCATCGATCCAACCTAAATGACCCAATATACGATTTTGACTATTTTTGAGCCTACTACACGCATGCCTAGGGTGTCCTACTCAATCGAGGCCCAATATGCTATTTAAATTCAAATGGCACATAAGATCCCTTATGTGACTTTTAAGCCTAAGACTATTTCTAAATCGGGTAATTCTTCTTGAGCCTTAACTTGTCTAACTAGTTGTAGATGACTTGTTAGGGTCATCCCCACATAGATAGGGCCATCCTAGATTTTTATTTCAGATTTTGGAGACTTTAATTGGGTCAAATCTATTAGGGAAACTCAATCAATACAAGTTTCTAAATTTGGAAACTTGTAGCTTCATATGTCAATCTCTCTTGTAATTGGTTTCCAAAACACATAAATACTGAACTCTACCCGCACAAGCACATCCCATAACTGACCTCCTAGCAACCCTCTATACATATAATACATAACCTACCCAAAAACCCTCTCTACAAATCCTAACCCAACCCAACTCCATTGCCACCAACCTGTTGCTACTGTCCCCTCTTTCTTGCTGCTGTTCGACCCCTCACCGACTATCTCCAGTCCAAGCACATCATCTCCGATGTGCCTAAGACCCGCCTCCACCTTTCGAAGGTCGTCCATCACCGAAAACCACTCCTATAGGTCATAACCGTCCACACACGATGCCCTTAACCTGCTGTCCAAAAATACAACAAGTATGTCCACCTTGCAAATGTATTTTCTCCACTTCAAGACATCAAACTTCATCGGACCAAAAAATCTGGGTTCTTCTATGTGTCTACTACCATAAGATAAATTTCATATCGGAATTCTTTCTAGATTGGTCGGGGCACCCATTTTATAGAAGGGTGTCTAGAAATGACACTGTTTGGTATATGGAGGTTTTGATCTAGTTTGAATAACTTTTACTATAGATATCATATATGAAAATGACCATAATTTGATTATCTACAAGCCCCTTCAAACACCTTTTCATAATTTTTCTGATTGGATATGTAAATATTCCCATCTTTGAAGGACAAAATTCTATCGTAAAATAAATTATCGACATTACCATCTTATGAGTCCAAAATAATTTTGTATGCTTCCAATACTCCATATTATCGATTATAAACTCATGATTATGAATATTTGATAATTTAGATATTTTTTACCATTTACTTCATAACATTTAAGCTATTTTATTTATGGTTAAATAAATCCTAATAACGTTGATTTATTAATGTTGGTATTAGTTTGATCATGAATTAATTTCTAAATGGGTATTTATGCAATATTAAGTATATAATATATATCTCCAAAATTATAGAGATTATTTAAGAATTAATAATGAATATTCTATATTTATATTTTGTGGAATTTTATTAGTCCTAGAAGGAGTATTACGACTAATATGTATTATGACATGTTGTGACTAGTATATAGTTAGTTAAACCTATGTGTGTGTGTGCATGTGTATATATATATATATATATATATATATATATATATATATTTTATTTTTTTGTGTGTGTGTGTGTATGCGTGTGTGTGTGTATATATATATATATATATATATATATATATATATATATATATATATATATATATATATATATATATAAATATATATATATATATATATATAATATATATATATATATATATATATATATATATATATATATATATATTTACATGATATGTATATATATATATATATATATATATATATATATAATATATATATATATATATATATATATATATATATATATATATATATATATATATATATATATATAAAATATATATATATATATATATATATATAATATATATATGTTTATATATATTATATATATATATATATATATATATATATATATATATATATATATATATATATATATATATATATATATACATATCATGTAAAATATATATATATATCTATATATATATATAATATATATATATATATATATATATATATATATATATATATATATATATATATATATAGATATATCAAAAAAAAAAAAAATATATATATATATATCAAAAAAAATATATATATATATATATCATGTTAGTGTGTCTATTAATGTTAGTTATTATTATTATTTATAGGAGTTCGTGAGACTGTGACTGTGGAGGTTGAACCAGACCGGTACTTTATTCCTTCACGTAAATTTCAGGCAAGAAACCGTGCCACTGTGATCTTATTTTATTTTCTGCTATACATGGACGTATTGTTGTGTGTTAGGATTAGATGTGTTAGAAAAGCATCCAAGTGTGACTTAGGTGCTATCGATGATGCCATCAATGACATATAGTTGGGGTGTGTGTGACCTAGTGTGCTAGTAGACTTCCTCATGTTGAAGTTATTTTTCAATGACTTCTATGACTGGACACGACTCATGACGGGACACTTAATGTGAGAGTAACATTGGTATTGGAACGCACTTTGTACTTTGTCACGCCCCGCTCCCGTAGGAGCGATCGTCCTCACTAGGGCGTGATGCCACACGGGCCTAGGTTGCGCCTGTGCAAGGCTATGTCCAGAAACGGCCGATTCGAGCTAGGCCACAGAGTCGCACAGAGTGACCCCATTTGCAGCGGAAAGTAAAATGAACACAAATTGAAGCGAATTCAACTCTTTATTGATATTCAAGAAGTTTACAAGCGGCGCTAGGCCGATATTACAAATCGCTCAAGCTCTCTCTCTCTCTGAAACATAAAAGGCGTGCCAAGTGGCTTACAACATGGGATGATTCATGGCGATGTTCCGATACATTATGTCCTGTATATGGTGCTCCAGCTCCATGCAATGCTCCAAGGCTTCAGAGATAGCTCCGCGCCTTAGCACGTTCGAGGGAAGCTCCATACCCGACGACGTCTCCTGCATCCTGCAAGCAGACTGTAGGGTTATCAGTACATTACTATGCATTGGTGGGGAGGCTAGCTCGCCCATAATGCTATCTTTACCAAACACGTTCTATTTACTTTTGTGCACCGTCTATCATTAATTGTCTTTCTAATCTTGCCTTAGGATCAGTTTCATGCATATTTCATAACCTATCTCGTGTTGCCAAATTCAATGTGTTGCATGGAAATACATGCACGACTTACCCATACTTACCGTCCGGCCTTTTCTGTCCAAAGTAAACCAAGTTAGTCAATAATTCATAGGAAATAACTTAACGTGATTCATGTGAACTTTCAATGTCAAGGGCGTGTCCCTGCCTCGGGTCCTAGCACGTCGTAGGCGTATTTTCTAACTCCTTTGCCGAAGTACTCTCGATTATCTGGTGTGTTATATTCAAGCATGTTCAGAAGGCACTTCATTTAGTTAACTTAGACTACTTTGATTTCAATACAAGGACTTGCATGTGGATTGCCACCAGCAAAGCCCACTTAATCTATATGCATCGGTCGCTGGCATCACAAGCCAATTTGGACATATTTTCCCCTTGGTAATTTCTCACCTATCATGGCGTGTGGCTTGGTACACCCTGATAGTCTTTTGAAATACCCGGCCTTACGTCTCCTGGTGGCCAAGCCTGCACTCAGGCCTGGACAGTAAGCCATTTTTCTTTGATTTTGCCTAGGCCGGTCCTGATCCTACACCTTGCGTCAGGCCGCTGGAATCCCTTATTTCTCCTCTCCCCCGTATACGATGGATGTGTCCACGACCATTTCGTTTTATTTGTCATTTCAACTTAGCGGCTGTCTCTGCGCCGTAGGCTAACCCTTAGCCTTAATGCGTTATCGACGAGGTTGGCGTCCGTGCTGCACGGGTAGCGAGCCCCGTTGCACGTGCCCGTCACACCTGTCGCTAACCATTCTTTCCTTCTTATCTTTCATTCTTTCTTTCTTTCTTTCACTTGTTCGTTCATTCATTGATTGATTGATTCATTCATTCATTCATTTATTCGTTGATTCATTCATTCATTATGCAACTTCCCGTGCGGGAGTCGCCTTGGCGACCCATCGGTCCCATAGTCTTTCAATGTTGCTATACTCTACTCGGAACAACTATGTTGATAGTCTTCCCGTTCTATTGTTGTAACCCATTCATTATTTCATTGTTGAACGTATAAGGAAAATAAACGTAAGCTTGTGACTTAGCACGAGCGTGGAGTGCGGTACGAGAGATCTCATATTTTCCATGTTCTTTTCCATATTCTATACAAGCATACAAGATAGGCTTATTCCCTTAGCTAGGTGCGTTGAGTCATTAATTAGCATGCGCGGTATTATCGCCTAGCGATTCTAGCAATAGTGTCCGTATTGTTATGCGTCTAGGCTAAGCAAAGACGGGTTCATCGGAGCCACCCACCTTAGCGATGTTCGCATTGGCTGAGCGATACTCCGAGCGCGTCTTTGAAAGTCTAAGTCTGGATTCATCTTGACGGGCCAATATAAGCCTTATATCGATTCTTCATCAGGTCGATGCCAACTCTTCTGGTTGACGGCTCGTTTGAGTCGTTGCACTTGCCGTTGGAATCGCCGTTCCGCTGGGACGGAGCGGGTCATTACATAATACACCACTCAAAACAAGTCTCGTCCTCGAGACTTCCTGAGTGCAGGTCATCCTACCGTTCCCTAACTCATGTCGTGTGCGTATCGTAGACAATTCCTATCGTTTGGCCTTATCGCTCGATGGCATCGAACTATACTCGATACTTTTCCAAGTTTCGTGTCTGCATACGTTTGGTCAATTTTATTGAATAACTTTTCATTCATTTTAGAGTTGATGGTACTTATTCAATTCAAGCGTTTCTTTGACTTGGTTGCTATTTTGACGTGTCATGGGACTGAAATGGTCGCACGAGGTGCGTTGTAATTTATCAAATACGAGAGACGTAAGCTGAGGCAAACTCACTCATTCGTTCATGCGCATCTCAACACCCACTTACAGCTGCATTCGAGTTCATCATATCGCTGAGTTTGTATCGTGCACGCATTCAAGGCGTCCCCCGAATACGTACATTTCAACCAAGCTTAGCGACTAGCAAAGTCGGACAAGCTACTCGTGATAGTTTCGATTTGCCGATCGTTTTCCTAACTTCGATTTAAAACCGAACTCATGTGTGTATCACATATCGTTTATCTCGGTTCTCGAGATGATTCGATTCGCTTCTCAAGCACTCTTGTCAATGAAATCAATACAATTTCTTCTTAGCGGGGTCGACCAAGTCTAAGTAATTTCTGTACGATTAAAGGCCAAGTATTGTACTATCATCGAGTTTGTCTTCCTATCAATGATTCAATTTGTTATCCCAACTTTACTTGCGCATCATCCATTCCTATCATTCGCTTTGTTTGGGGCCAATCTCATCGTCATTCACGCACACTCCCTGTTCTTTGTTCTACTCTAAGTCTTGCTGCCCCAAGTCAATCGTCCGTCCAGACGATACTGTAAGGTCAATCGCACAAGTTCAATCACTCGGCATAGGATCGTCCGCCTATCCTCTAGGTCATCTCACAGGGTCATAGTTACAAGTCAAGTCCGTAGCTCATCGTGCAAGGTCGTTGCACGACGTTCGCCCCCAAATCCTATGGTCAAACCATTTGTTCGTTTGTACGGAAGTTTCTACCCAAGTTTATTTCGCTCAAATTTCTAAACATCAAGCAGCGTTCACCCTATTCGCATCAACATATTCTCCGTTCCAAGTTCGAGCTCGTTTAGGAAAGTCATCCTACAATAGGTTGTCCTCAATCAAATCGTACGTCCGCAACAACAATTATCGTAGTCGATCTCTTCAAGTATGTTTGATACAATCCACCTACCCAATTCACGTAGTCGATCACAAGGTCGTCTAGCCTTGCAATATGTCACGCACCAATCTCACGCAAGTCTAATTGTCCACGGTGGACATGAATCACCATGTCAACATTCCCGCAGAATAATCGTCCTCATAGGGACGTAACTCTTGCGTTGCATCTTGACTTGCTCATTTTCGATACGCGGATTGGGTCTACTCAATCCTCAAGTTTTTTTATTCTTCAATCGCAACTCCTAACAATCCTCGAATTTACCTTCGCTTCAAACCACAAGTCGAAGCAATCAAAATTGCCATGTCATGATATTTTGAGTTCGACCATTCCCGCTGGACATGAATCACCATGCCAATGCTCACACGGAACGATTGTCCCAAATCCGACGTGACACATGTGCGAGGCTGGAGTTGCGCTCACGCAAGACAAGATCGTTGTCGTTGTGGTTATCACCGAACAATCAAGTCACTTTTCTTCCTCATTCTAAACATTCATTTCCAACATAGCATCCTTCAAAACAATAACTTCTAACACGATCATCATTCATCGAATCAGAGTACCCTCGAGTTATCGTACATCGATCTTTGATACGCCTCAATACCATCGATGATGTACATAACCTGACGATCTTCCTTTTGCAACGAATTCCAAGTCGTGCAACTTAATTTCCTCAATTCACATTGTCGAGTGCTAACTCTTCATCGAGCAACATCAATTTTAATTCCTTAATCATTCTCGTATCTTCAAATCAACGTTTCCTATGCACGCTATCTTCCGACCGTGCTATTCCCAATCTCGTCCATGAGTAATTCACCTTAACTCAAGTTTCAATCCATTCAACTAAATTCAAAATCGTATGCACGATCTTCTATGTTTCCTCGACCAAGACCTCCATTCTTTTCATGCTTCATACTACGTATTCTTAATTCGTCCAAACGATATCTCGTTTGAGACTCTCGAAGTCGAAACCAACTAAGCGTTACTCATTCTAAGGCTTTGCGCGATAATCATCGCTTGCCGACATGCTCGTTCTACCCGTAAATTCTTTAGTTTTGCTCGAACTATTTTCTATAACGTCCATACACCACTCAGGGTTCGAGCCACTCGATTGGTCGTTGACACTCACTCTTATTCTTCTTCGAACCTATCACATACACCACTCGGGGTCAAGTCATTCTACAAAATCCTCAAATGATCATCATTCATTTCCTTTTGATATATTCAATCGCGCGTTCGCCCGTTCCTCAAATCCAAATCAATCTTCCGTGCATGTCTAAGCGTTAGTTTGATAGCGTTCCTATCGATATACGCTCTAAGTGTAGCTTCGTTTCCGACCGAGCGGTACTTGATATCGCTCGTAACTCGATTGCACCAAAAAGTCGAGGTGCGCGACACGCGGCACAACTTAGCCAAAAGGCATGCATGCATAACTATCTCTTTCGAACTATACTTCAGTCTTGTGTACTCGTTCGCTATTGTCAGCGTAAGGTTATTCAAGCACGCCTTGCGTTTGCTAACTTTTTAGCATGCGTTCCTTCCAACTCGAATCCGTCGCGGTTTGGCACAAAGGCCTTTGCCTATCGATCCCGTTCAACCGAGTACTTGTACGAGCTTTTGAAAATATTAGACTTATTGTATGGAACATCCCAAGGCACAACGAGAGAGAGCGTATACTTCTTTTGTCTTAAAACGAGCTTTCAAAACTAAGAGAATCGAAATAAAGTTCAAGGACGTAAAGCCGTGCTCTGATACCAATATGTCACGTCCCGCTCCTGTAGGAGCGATCATCCTCGCTAAGGCGTGATGCCGCACGGGCCTAGGTTGTGCCCGTGCAAGGCTATGTCCAGAAACGGCCAATTCGAGCTAGGCCACAGAGTCGCACAGAGTGTCCCCATTTGCAGCAGAAAGTAAAATGAACACAAATTGAAGCGAATTCAACTCTGTATTGATATTTAAGAAGTTTACAAGCGGTGCTAGGCCGATATTACAAATCGCACAAGCTCTCTCTCTCTGAAACATAAAAGGCGTGCCAAGTGGCTTACAACATGGGATGATTCATGGCGATGTTCCGATACATTATGTCCTATATATGGTGCTCCAGCTCCATGCAACGCTCCAAGGCTCCAGAGATAGATCTGTGCCTTAGCACGTTCGAGGGAAGCTCCGCACCCGACGACGTCTCCTGCATCCTGCAAGCAGACTGTGGGGTTATCAGTACATTATTATGCACTGGTGGGAAGGCTAGCTCGCCCACAATGCTATCATTACCAAAAACGTTCTATTTACTTTCGTATACCGTCTATCATTATTGTCTTTCTAATCTTGCCTTAGGATCAGTTTTATGCATATTTCATAACCTATCTCGTGTTGCCAAATTCAATGTGTTGCGTGGAAATACATGCACGACTTACCATACTTACCGTCCGGCCTTTCCTGTCCAAAGTAAACCAAGTTAGTCAACAATTCATAGGAAATAACTTAACGTGATTCATGTGAACTTTAAATATCAAGGGCGTGTCCCTGCCTCGGGTCCTAGCACATCGTAGGCGTATTTTCTAACTCCTTTGCCGAAGTACTCTCGATTATCTGGTGTGTTATATTCAAGCCTGTTCAGAAGGCACTTCATTTAGTTAACTTAGACTACTTTGATTTCAATGCAAGACTTGCACGTGGATTGCCACCAGCAAAGCCCTTAATCTATATGCATCGGTCGCTGGCATTATAAGCCAATTTGGACATGTTTTCCCCTTGGTAATTTCTCACTTATCATGGCGTGCGGCTTGGTACACCCTGATAGTCTTTTGAAATACCCGGCCTTACGTCTCCTGGTGGCCAAGCCTGTACTCAGGCCTGGACAGTAAGCCATTTTTCTTTGATTCCGCCTAGGCCGGTCCCGATCCTACACCTTGCATCAGGCCGCTGGAATTTCTTATTTCTCCTCTCCCCCGTATACGATGGAGGTGTCCACGACCATTTCGTTTTATTTTTCATTTTAACTTAACGGCTGTCTCTGTGCCGTAGGCTAACCCTTAGCCTTAATGCGTTATCGACCAGGTTGGCGTCCGTGCAGCGCGGGTAGCGAACCCCGTTGCACGTGCCTGTCACACCTGTCGCTAACCATTCTTTCCTTCTTATCTTTCATTCTTTCTTTCTTCTTTCACTTGTTCGTTCGTTCATCGATTGATTCATTCATTCATTCATTTATTCGTTGATTCATTCATTCATTATGTAACTTCCCGTACGGGAGTCGCCTTGGCGACCCATCGGTCCCATAGTCTTTCAATGTTGCTATACTCTACTCGGAACGACTATGTTGATAGTCTTCCCGTTCCATTGTTGTAACCCATTCATTGTTTCATTGTTGAACGTATAAGGAACATAAACGTAAGCTTGTGACTTAGCACAAGCGTGGAGCACGGTGCGAGAGATCTCACATTTTCCATGTTCTTTTCCATATTCTATACAAGCATACAAGATGGGATTATTCCCTTAGCTAGGTGCGTTGAGTCATTAATTAGCATGCACGATATTATCGCCTAGCGATTCTAGCAATAGTGTCCGTATTGTTATGTGTCTAGGCTAAGCAAAGACGGGTTCATCGGAGCCACCCACCTTAGCGATGTTCGTATCGGTCGAGCGATACTCCGAGCGCGCCTTTGAAAGTCTAAGTCTGGATTCATCTTGACGGGCCAATGTAAGCCTTGCATGATTCTTCATCAGGTCGATACCAACTCTTCGGGTTGACGGCTCGTTTGAGTCATTGCACTTACCGTTGGAATCGTCGTTCCGCTAGGGCGGAGCGGGTCATTACATACTTGGCCGATACAAGAGGTTCGTGTGATGGTTCATATAGAGTTAGTATGAGTCTAGTTAGTGACTTGCATTGGGATGTGTATTGTTCGAGTCATGGATATGACTAGTATAAGACATGGGTGGGGAAGACTATTAGTAGGCGTATAAGAAGCTATCTATTAGCCTTAGTGGTTGCCCGGTTATGGGTTCATAGTTTCCTGGTTATTGTTTTCTACTAGAGTATATATCCAACAGCGGTCGCTGACCGCGTGTCAGAACACAGTCAGGAGGTATGCTAGTATATATATATAAGCCTCTAGCGGATGCTGTGCTTTATTCCTTCACCTACTCATACGTACGAAAGTAGTCTTCAAGTGAATACACTTAGATGGATAGTTTACCTTGTCAGTTATATTCATGTTGATGTATATTACTTTTACTGTTCATATTCTGGGTAGTTGTTGTATCTTGTTAGATCCCTTTGAGGACTTGGTGATCTATCCAGGTGTTAGTTGGACTTCTAGGATGAAGTTATTGAGATATGTTCTACAGGATTTAGGTATTGTTGGTAGTATTTCTTATTATCACACTCGCGTTCTTTATACTGTTTATTTCTGTTTTTGCTGTCATAGCCAAGTTTTACTGGACCTCTATTATTTATTCTTGATTTTGTTCATTATTGTAGATTGAGACATAGATGAGATATATTAGTTAGCACATGTTAGTATACTATTCAGCATACTACGATTAGGATAGGTCTATTCAATTGGGAATACTTATTCTAGTCGGACAACTGACATGATCATGTCCTGGGTTTCTATATATTTTGGAACAGGGGCATGACATATTTTTGTGGTAGCCCATGCAGGTCCTGATTAAATCGTTTCGGTTACCTTATTATACCGAACGAGCCTGCAATGATAGTGTATTAGAATCTTAATCCATAACTTCTATTCAATTCCCTTTGATATCTACTATCGTCCTTGAACCTCATGTTCGTAATCGAACATGCCTCTCTTGAACTCATTGTATCGAATACTCGTATTTTCTAGTTTCAAAAAACCAAACATTTGTGCTTGATGAACTATTTTATTTATATTGTGTGATAGAAATAAGAGGGATAGAATATTATAGGAAGTGATTGTCTACAGATGAGTAGGGTAGAGATAATACTAGATGGACCGAGTAGGTTGGAGTAGCATTCTTCCGTGTTAGAAAATTCTACTTAGAGGACATAGGAACCCATTCTTGATAGGAGTAGGTAAATAGCTAAGGTGGATAGAATTTTATAGATATTCTCCTAAGATAGAAGTTAGAATAGAGTACATACAGGATTTGACCCTAACGAGAGACCCTAAGATTACTAGACTAATCTATGCTACCCTTTGACTAAGATATAACCTTGAATAGAAGTACTAGAGAGATTTTTATCGAATGCTAATATCATGATAGGTGACCTAGAAGTATTAGATAAAGTATGAAAGTTTGAGTTAGGCTAGGCAACTATCTCTACATATGGTAAGACTAGCCTTGAAATGATCTATAAAACACCATAACTAGAATATTGACCAATAGGTGTGTGTGTATCCGTTCAGCTCAGCCTCGACCTTTGTCTAGTAGATAGGTGTAAAACTTTAGGTGTACTTGTAAGAATTGTATAGCTTGTTGCAGTCAGAAGGAGCAGAGTATTATTTTCTTGCTATTTGTTGAATACCTGGCCTATATAGGAACAGTGTTGAGTTAGTAATAATTTATCCTTATAAATTTGCTAACCAATAGCACCATGACGGTACTTAGGACTCCTTAGAAAGCCTTGATTTATACCGCAATACCTAAGCTTTGTATTCTCTAGAGAAAGTTGTACTATTCCTGACCAAGATTTTTGCATTGTCATCATATTAGTTAGGAAGTATCTAGAATTGTGTAGTAGATCATGTAAACTTAGAATCCTATTGGTATAAGGGTCCTCTAGAAATTTTATTTAAATAGTTTTATTTATGCATGCTTTAAATGTAAATTTTAAGGACATCATAGAGGATCGATCAAAAATTGAGGAGTACATCTTCAACAGTGAGTCATCCCGTATCCAGCGTAGAAGCTCTGACTTGTCATTATTATGGCAAGAAGGGACACATTTTGTGAGATTGCCGTAGAAGACTAGGACAATGCTTGCGGTATGGATTTGACCAGCACCGTGCCATGAAGTATCCGTAGCAGAACGACCAACCTCATTATCCACCTTCGAGACCAGCAATATTAGCACCACCAGGGCCGGGACCGCCTGTTGAGGCGACTGCAACACCAGTAGTGTTGGCCCATGCAGCCATGATCAACTTGATTTCGATAATGGACTTAAAACTCTGACATTGATAAAAGAGCAAATAAGACTTCAAGAAGATACATAAGATTATTTTTTATACTTTATTCTGTATTTTCTATTTTCTTGAGTCTAGATAAATTGTTAGTCAGAATCACTATCAATTTAGATTATCATAGATTACCCTCACAAACCTATCTTTCTATCCAAAACTTTGCTAAACCAAAAACTGGCCAGAAAACCCTAAAAACTCGGGCCGAGTTCTGGTCGAACTCGATCCCCTTGGATCACTCCTGGTCAGCAGTACATTCTTATTCCTTTGGATCTATAATGATCAAAATTTTGAACGTTGTCCTAACCGAGTTCAGCCCGAACTCTATCCCAAAAATTCTATAAATAGAGAAGAATTTGTCATTTCTAATCATTCATTCATTCTTCATCTTCTCTATCTACTCCAAAGCCTTCCTTTCCACAAAAAGCTTTAATCTTCCTATTCCCAAGACAACTCTTATTCTTCTAAGCGTCGGTGGTTTCCGATTAGAAGTATTTGAGTTGTACAAGCTTTGAGAATAAAAGCTTTCCTCAGAAAGGTATTGAATTTGGTTCGTGGGCTTCGGATTAAAACACGACGGTATTGAAGTTGGTGTGTTCTTCGGAGTAAAACATGCGGTGTAATCTCTATTTCAAATAGTAGATTAATAGCGGGTAAGAGTTCTCGCGACTGACTTGTCCTCTCAGAGGAAAACCAATATATATCTCGGTATTTTCGTATTGCCTTCTTGCACTATTTAATTATTGCTTTACTTCATTGCATTTTAGTAATTATTTTATATCTGCCTTTACCTGCTTAAATTTTTTATTGGGAATATTTTTCTGCTGCACTCTATTCACCCCCTAGAGGTGCCATCGATCCTACAATTGATATCAGAGCATGGTTTCTCTCTAGTTGGATTTAATTTCCTTGAGATATGGCACCATTATACACAAGCAATGGTGAAGGCCAGTCTACAAATAGACCACCCCTATTTGACGGCACGAACTACACTTATTGAAAGACACGAATGAGATTTTTCTTCAAGTCTCTTTATTTTGATTTATGGTCAATTGTCATCAATGGTTACAAGAAACCACTACCTATTGCGGTAGATGGAAATCTAATTGAAAAACCATATGACAAATATACCGACAAAAAAACAAGTCTTGATGCAAAAGCTATTAATGCCTTGTTTTGTGCTGTAGATAAAACTGAGTTTAATAGAGTATCTACATGTGTTACATCTCACGAGATTTGGAAAATTTTTGAGGTAATTCATGAAGGAACTTCACAAGTGAAGGAGTCCAAAATATTACGACTAACACGAGAGTATGAGGCCATTAAAATGAAGCCTAGTGAGACTATTACAAATATGTTTACTCGATTTCTAGATATTGTTAACCCTTTATCTTCTCTTAGAAAAAATATAGCAATCATGAGAAGATTCGAAAGGCACTTCGTGGGCTGAAGAAGAACTGGAATCCTAAGGCAACGACCATTATTGAAGAAAATGATCTCACTGCGATGACTCTTGAAACTCTCATGGGAAAGCTTATGAAACATGAGTTGGACCTTAAAAACTTCGAAGAGACTGCACCAAAGGAGAAGGCTATAGCATTCAAAGTATATTATAAGACAATCTCCGATGATGAATGTGAGACCGATAGCTCGGACAATAAGCAAATGGCCCTCATAATAAGGAAATTCAGAAGATTCCTTAAATATGAGAAGACAAACAAAAAGATGAAAGGTTCCAGGGACGACGAAGAACCAATCTGCTACAACTGTAACAAGATAGGTCACATCAAGAAAGATTGTCCTATTGTAAGAAAGGGAAGAAAATATGATTAATCAGGCAAAAGAAGGACTTCGAGAAGAAATTATGCTAATACCAGCATCTGGTATGAAAGTGAGCCGAGCGATTCTGAAGAAGAAGAAAACTCGCAACACAGCAAACCTACACTTCATGGCTACGGATGCTAAGGTGGACCTTCATCCTCCTACTAGAAGCAAGTGGATCCTCGATAGTGGTTGCTCCAGACATATGACAAGTGACAATACGTTGTTTGCAACCCTATCGATGAAGAAAGAAGGCTATGTCTCCTTTGGAACTAATTTGAAAGGACATTTAATTAGAATTGGCGACATAGGTACTTCTTCTTCTCCTATTATTAAAAATGTATGTTTAGTAATAGAATTAAAATATAACCTGCTATGTATTAGTTAATTGATTGATCATGGTTTTGAAATTAATTTTGTTAAGGACAAATGCTTTGTTTATGATAAATCTTCTAGAATAATTTCCTTCGAAGGAATAAGAGAGGACAACATATTTGTATTATATCTGTTAGAAAGTACGAACAGTACAGGAAAGTGTCTAGTCACATCTCAAGACAAAAGCTGGGTATGGCATATGCATCTTGGACATGCGAATATGGACACTATTGCAAGATTGTCTACAAAAAAACTGGTATTAGGCTTACCCGATATCACATTCAAGAAAGATATAATCTGTGTCGAATGTGAAAAGAATATGGCATCTAGATCATCTTTTAAATCAGTAAATGATGTAAGTACCTCTAGACCACTGCAATTATTACATATCGACTTGTTTAGACCAAGTAGAGTCGTTAGTCTTGGCGGTAAGCTTTATGCTTTCGTAATAGTCAATGACTATTCACGATATACTTGGGTTTACTTTCTTATAAATAAAAATAATGCCTTTTTTGAATTTGTGTCTTTTTGTAAAAATGTATAAAATTAGAAAGGATTCAAGATTACTCGCATTCAAAGTGATCATGGAGGAGAATTTGATAACCATGACTTTAAAACTTTTTGTGATTCAAATGGTTTATCACATGAATTCTCTTGCCCCAGAACTCTTCAACAGAATGGCATTTTGGAGAGGAAGAATAGAACTCTTAGCGATATGGCCAGAGTTATGCTTAACTAGCATAATCTTCCAAAGTATTTTTGGGCTGAAGCTATTTATACAACATGCCATGTTTTGAACAGAGTTCTTATTAGACCAATTTCCAAGAAGACTGTATGAATTATGGTTCAATAGAACTCCTAACATCAGCTATTTTAAAGTGTTTGGTTGTAGATGTTTGATCTTAAACACTAAAGATAATTTAGGGAAATTTAATAAAAAGCTGATAAAGGCATATTTTTGGGATATGTTGCAAAGAGCAGAGGATACAGGGTATTCAACAAAAGATCACTCATTGTTGAAGAATCGATAAATGTCACATTCGACGAGCTGAACAGTCAACACAGCAACGACAGTGATAATGAAATAGACAACTCCTTCAGACAAAACACCAGAAGATAAACCTACGTCGTACCTAGAAAGTCTACCGAAGCGATTGCGGTTTACACCAAATTATCCAGAAGAACTGGTAATAGATGATGTATCTAAAGGTATAAGTACTCGTTCAAGCACTAGAGATATAGTTGCTAATGTTGCATTCATTTCCAAAATATACCTAAGAATGTTGTCGAGGCTTTTAATGATGAATTTTGGATTTCTGCAATGCAGAAGGAACTAAACCAATTCGAACAGAATCAAGTTTGGGAACTCGTTCCCAAACCTAATGATCATTCGGTTTTGAAGATGATACAGAATCAAGTTTGACTACGATGATATATGCTTCTGTTGCTATACTAGAATCCATTCATATGCTTTGTGATTTTTCAAGTTTTTATGGTTTCAAACTGTTTCAAATAGATGTCAAAAGTGTTTTTTAAATGGTTGTATAAAAGAAGTTTTTGTTAAACAACCTTCCAGTTTTGAAGATTTTAAAAATCCTGATCATGTATTCAAGCTTTGTAAGGCTCTCTATGGACTCAAACAAGCACCTCGTGCATGGTATGAGCGCCTTAGTTCCTTATTACTTGAACACTGTTTTTCAAAGGAAAAGGTTGATTCTACTTTGTTTATAAAATCTTTGGATAAGCATATCTTATTAGTGCAGATATATGTAGATGACATAATCTTCCGATCAATAAATGAGATATAATCTTCGGATCAACAAATGAGATGCTATATAACGAGTTTGCTAAGTGTATACAGTATGAATTTGAAATGAGCATGATGGAAGAACTAATATTTTTTCTGTTGAAGAAGTTTGACATGGATAACGTAAACCAATTGGAACTCCTATGGCAATGTCTACAAAGCTTGATACAGATGAAAGTGGTACACCAACTGTAGTGAGTAAGTAGTGGTATGATTGGTAGTTTACTATATCTAACTGCTATTCGTCCAGACATTATGTTTTTAGTATGTTTATGTGCTAGATACAGGCTTGTCCTAAGGACTCACATGTGGCGCTGTTAAGCGTATCCTCCGATACCATAAAGGTACTTTGACAATCGGTCTATGGTATTCTAAAACCGATTCGTTTGACCTGATAGGTTATTCGGACGCAGATTTTGTTGGATGCAAGGTCGATCGTAAAAGTACTAGTAGCACATTTCATTTCCTAGGAAAATCTTTAGACTTCTGGTTTTTTAAGAAGCAAACTTTTCTTACATTATCGAAAACTGAGGTTGAGTACATAGTTGTGCTCAGATTTTGTGGATGAAACAACTTTGGAAGACTATCAGTTGTCTTATAACCACATCCTTATTCACTGCGATAACACTAGCACAATAAATCTCATAAAAAATCCTGTTTGTCACTCTCGTACTAAACACATAGAAATTAGACATCACTTTCTTAGAGGCCATGTATTACAGGAGATATTAGTTTAGAATTTGTTGACACTAAACATCAAGTAGCAGACATCTTCACTAAACTCCTAGTTGAAGATCGTTTTAACTTTATACGAAGAGAATTAGGGATCTTGGATGTTGAAGTTTTATAATTGAATATTACTTGATCTAAATTCATAAATTCGTACAAAATATTTTGGTTATAAGTCGAAAGGGCCCTTCTGACAAAAGACGTAAAAGTATAAGCGATATGGTGTCAAGTGTCTTCGGACTACCGCTAGCTAGGATCTGGCCCCTACAGCTAATCCAAAATATTCTATACGTTCTGTGTATTTGGTTAATTAATATTAATTAATTTTTTTCAACACAAGTATTTCAAGTTATACTTTGCATAAAGGTTTAAAACCTGGATCAAATTCTTTTCATTTATGTCCTGAATACAATGGGACTGAACTCGGACCGAGCTTTGTCCGAACTCGGGCCTAACTCGGCCCTGGGTAAGTCATAACAAAACTTAACAGTCTGAAGACGGAACCGACATAGGCTCCTATATCCTGTAAAAGGGTGCCTATGGGTCTGGTAAGGGGATCCCTCTCATCTATATTTTCTCTCAAGTAGATGAAACACTTCACGTCCATATTACCTCTAGATTGCTCCTCTACACTCAAAATTATGGCTACCATGTCCATATTACCTCTGAGTAGTCGTTCTCTTCGTGTTGATCCTATGATTATCATGGCCATCTAGAAAACAGTTCATGTTCATACTACCTCTGAATTGTTGTTCTAGATCCCAATGAAGATTAGGCCAACTATGTTCATATTACCTCTAGTTAAGCAGGTCTTCCAGGATGACCCCTCGTTATTGTAATGACCATGGTTCGTATTACGTATTTTGGTATACATATACGTATTTTGACTCGTATTGCATGTCTTCTCGCATGATTTACTTAGCATTTTATTGCTTGATTCGGTTCGGCTTGTTTGGCTTGGTTCGGTTTGTGAACCAAACCCCTACCTACCACCACCATCATCATTTATTAGCCCAACACTCTTTTTCTCTCCTCATTCACTCTTCTTCTTCCTCACCGTTACTCTTCACCTACCAGGAAGGTTTAGGCAAGTGCATCTTGCTTCATGAAGGAATTCTATTTTTTATTGTTCTACTGTCTTCCTCATGTATTTCTAACCCACTTAGTACTTAGCATTTTTCATTTTCGTGGTTAATTTCTTGTAAATCTAGTTTTGTGGTATTTTCGGTTTTCATGAGTTTGATCTATCAAACCTGCATATTTTTGTTATTTGATGGTTCCATAATGTATTCTATTTTTGCCCAAAATTGACCTACGGGAGTCTGGATTTGGGTTCCTATTATTGTTTGGTGGAGCATGGAGGCCATGGTATTTTCCATGGACATGTTCTCTGTGGAAGCCATTAATTGCATTTTGGCCGCATGCAACATTGAGTTGCTTAGCCGCAGTTGCATTTTACTAGCTGTTACTTAGCAAATATTTCTGGCCGCATGGCCGTTAATATATTGTTGGCCGTATACAAATGCTTATTTGCTGGCCACATGCAAGTATTTATTTGCTGGACCGTATGAGCATTATTGCTTGGCCGCATGAGCATTTCTTTGCTTCTATTTAATTGTATACATTTGCAAGCATTTGCTTGCATGCATTTGGCCGCATGGCTATTAGCTGGTCGTATGGCCATTAGCTGGCCGCATGGCCATTAGCTGGCCGCATGGCCATTAGCTGGCCGTATGGTCATTAGCTGGCCGCATGGCCATTAGCTGGCCGCATGGCCATTTGCTTGCAAGGCCGTATATGCACTTGTTGCATGGCCGCATGGCCATTAGCTGGCCGCATGGTCGTTAGCTGGCCGCATGGTCGTTAGCTGGCCGCATGGCCATTTGCTTGCATGGTTGTATATGTATTTGTTGCATGGCCGTATGGCCATTTGCTTGTATGGCCGTATATGCATTTGCTTGCATGGCCGCATGACCATTTGCTTTATTGCATGGTTTTAAATTGTGGCCGTATGCACATTTATATGGTTGGCCGCATGGCCTTTGTCTGCTGCATTTGCTGCATGGCAGTTATTTGTGTGGCCGCACATTGTATAGTGACAACATTTATTGGCTGGTCGCATGGCAATTTCATGCGGCAAGTTTTTTTCCTGAGCCGCATGAGCCCTGATTTCTTCTGCCGCATGCCCCTGTCTCCTGAGCCGCATGATTCCTCCACAGCCCTTGCCCCTGCTAATATTAAATTACTACATGTATGCTTGTGCCATATTAATTTTTAATATGTTTCCTGACACGATTGTGACCCATTGTGGTACACTTTTGACAAACGACATAACATGATAGTGGCCCGTCGTGGCACCCTCCTGACAGTAAACATGACATGATTATATCTCGAAGGCTGTTATGACGGCTAGCATGTCATGACAAGATTGAATGGCCTGGACACCGTGGATGACTGTGTTTGTACAAGTGAACCGATAATATTTGCATCTTGTCTAGGACAGGGATCCCTGAGTACTACGGTCAGGGGTACCTACTGTAAATGGCTAAGGCTAATAACTAGAATAATTCAGTAGTCATGAGAGATCTCTCCAGTTATAGGCGATTCCGTTATCCCGGCCACCATTGTTGGACTCGCAGCCTGCCGACGAGTAGGGCACAAGTCTAGATTCACTGATATATAGAAAAGAACGAGGCACTGCTTAATAAATCCAAGTCGCCTGGATAACCTAGATTAGCTGCAGGACTTGTGGCTGGAGGAACAACTCACTGCATGTTGCTAGTAACTAAGGCTTGTGATAACCCTAGTTAGCTAATGTAGAAAGCCGTAGTCACTGATTGGCCGGGAGCGATTGTATGGTGTAGTTTCAGTGTTCGATTATTGCAGGTTTGATCGCATGATTATCACTTTTAACAATAAAGATAAGAGGCTAAGTTCTGTTCAGGTGAAGGTTACAACCCCGGTCCTTATTTAGTTTAAGGGTTGTAACCTAGCTCTCGGAGCAGTTCTGAGTACTCTCTTCGTTTATTGTCTTATTGCACCCCACGTCATGCTTGTTTTGTTCTACCTTACCAACAAGATTTGGAGACGTTGTTCTATTCAGGTGAAGGGTTACAACCCCGGTCCTTGTTTGGTTTAAGGGTTGTGACCTAGCTACTTGAATGGTTCCCTCGTACTCTATTATGACTGTTGTTATTCTTTTATTATCAAGCTCTTTTGTAACTACTTTTAATATTTATTTTGATATGCTGGTTTTAGTTCTTAAGTGAAGCCTCCTTTGTCGCACTTTCTCTTTCTGGGATCTGACCCAGCTGGTTTTGTATGGCCAGATTTTGGAGCAGCTCCAGAGGATCTACCGACTTTCCAGCCGATGGTGACCACCAGCGTAACCAGGGCACGAGTGGGTTTATTTTTGGCTTCCCACTATATTGTAAAATTTTTATTTTGAGGTGTTTAGCCGGCGAGCACCTGTTAGCTCGTATTGCATACCTTATTACTGTCTGCCTACGGGCTGTAACATGATTGATAGATCCTAGGGTTGATCATGTATGACTGAACTCTTGCTAGTCATCACATTTTGTAACGACTAGCTTCATGATCAGCTGAATATATAATGTTTGGGATGCCTTACCATTGTATATTTGGTGATCTTACATCTTGTAACTTTACTTGCTTGCTTAAGATTGAGATATTTAGGCTTGTTATTGACCATAGAAGACTGATGAATTGTAGTTAAACCCTCATATATCTAGACAGCCATGACCATTTAGTGAGGTGGATTCCATTTCATTATACGTAGCTGGCTATTTATGCCCCCGCTCTCCAGTATTCTGGTTCTGCGGTGTTACATGGTTTAAGTGGTGGCCCATGCAGGTCTTGTAAATCAAGATATGTGAGGGTTTACGAATAGATGTCTTAATCAGCACTCACCCTTGATCTCTGCCTGTATCTTCTAATCCCTGAGATTCTCGACCTGATCACATGCTTGTATCGTTGATCTGTCTTGGTCCTTCCCTTTTGTTCCCTATGTCGTCTTCTTCAGCGGCATTGTTCCTGGTCCTACTGATCGGCAAGGCAAAGCACCTCCCGTGGACCAGCAGCAACCAGAAGATCAGGCCCAGCACTCAGGAGTAGCCTCCGGGTCATACCTTCCGGAGATCCAGAACCCCCGGTACAGCCAGCCCAGCCCGTAAGGTAGGATGATGTAGCCTTGGTTGGACTTATCAGGGAGTTGCTTGCATCGCAGGATCGTCGAGGAGATGCCTTGCATCAGGCAGTGGCAGATGCTCTGGGCAGAGGTGGACATCATGGGAACAGTGCAGTGAACAGTTTCAAGCGCATGAACCCTCCATTCTTCGATGGCAGCGAAGATGCTATCGCTGCTGATGCGTGGCTTCAGGACACAGAGGTGATATTGGAGGCAACAAAGACCACAAAAGATGAGAAGGTGGCCGTAGTGCGCCTGCAGTTATTGGATCTAGCCCGCAGCTGGTGGGCGGCGCAGGCCGTTGGACTAGTGGTGCCTATTACCTGGACAGTATTTCGTGAGAGATTTCGGACCAAGTACTTCGATGTGTAGCTCGGTACGACCTACAGACCAGGTTCACCAATTTGAAGCAGATAGGCAGGACGGTCGATGGGTATACGGCTGAGTTTTCCAGGCTTAGTCGGTTTGCTCCTACCTTGGTGCGACCGAGTTTGATAGAGCCCAGCAGTTTCAGTAGGGACTCCACCTAAAGATTTTGCTGGCGGTGGAGCAGTTTGAGCATCAGACTTTTGATGCGGTATTGAGGGCAGCTAGGAGGCATTAGTATACCTCCCAGAGGATTGTGGACAGGACCGGAGGTCGAAAGCGATCTCACGGCCAAATGAATCAGTCGTCAGCCCCAGCCCCGACAGCTAGGGCTTTGACCATTGGAGCTCCGAGAAGGACAGCTTCAGTTACGTCAGTTCAACATTCAACCCCGACGTATCCTCAGCCGCAGAAGCAGAAGCAGTCTTCCCCCAGGGGCTGCTCTTATTGTGGGAAGCCTGGACACGTTGTTTCAGAATATCGCAAGGCTCGAGGACTGTGTTTGCTTTGTGGAGCGCCGGACCACAAGGTAGGGTCCTTCCCGTTCAGGACTGACTCATCACCAGCCATGTCCAGTTCATTAGTTAGGGGACCAGCCCCAGTACCAGTCCAGCAACAGTTTCCATCCCCGAGGCCATTACCAATGCAGACCCAGGCTTTTCAGCAGCAAAGGCCTCAGCAGTATGCCCAGGCGCAAGTTCAGAATAGGCAGAGAGAATTCCAGCAGAGAGGGCCGGCACCCAGAGGGCATGGTCAAGTGTTGGCTTTAACCATGGAAGAAGAAGGGTGGCGCCAGGTGAGGTAGTGGCATATACTATTCTCGTCAATACCTTTCCGGCATCAGCATTATTTGATTCTGGTGCATCGCATTCATTTATGTCTGCACGATTCGCGACACGGATATGACTGGAGCCCGAGTCATTATCAGTAAGGCTCAATATACTTACTGGTAACGATCTTGTGGGAGTAGATAGAGTGTTTTTCTTGTCGGATCGTGGTTAGCGGTAGAGAGTTTCCCGCTAGGCTGATAGAATTCTCGATGGCCGATTATGATGTGGTCTTAGGAATGGATTGGCTGAGGGACCAGTATGCTAGGATAGACTGCCATGTTGGCAGAGTTATTTTTAGCATTCCAGGAGAGCCGGAGTTTTCCTTTTCTCGAGGCGAAGTTGAACCTTCTCCTCCAATATTGTGGATGGCCGTAGCAGCAGTACAGTTACCCCGAATAGTCGAGGAATTTCTAGATGTTTTCCTGGAAGAGCTTCCAGGAATGCCGCCAGAGCGAGAGATCGAGTTTACTATCGACTTGATTCCCGGGACAGCACCAGTGTCAGAAAGAGTCTACAGGATGGTGCCGTCAGAATTGGAGATATTGTACAAGATGATTGAAGAACTCAGAACCAAGAAATTTATTCGTGCTAGTGGATCGCCTTGGGGAGCCCCGATGCTTTTTGTGAAAAAGAAGGATGGTACGTCCAGATTATGTGTTGACTATCGTACCTTGAACTCAGTGACAATCAAGAACAGATATCCTCTCCCAAGGATAGATAACTTGTTTGATCAACTCAGAGGAGCGGCAGTATTCTCAAAGATTGATTTGCGGTCAGGATACCATCAGATCAGGGTCAGAGAGCAGGACATCCCAAAGACAGCTTTCAGATCTAGATATGGGCATTGGAAGTTCCTTGTTATGCCCTTTGGAGCGACCAATGCGTCGGCTGTATTCATGGACCTCATGAATCGTATCTTCATACCTTATTTGGATCAATTCATGATCATGTTCATAGACGATATCTTGGTCTACAGCAAGAGTGAAGCGGAGCATGAGCAGCATCTTAGAGTTGTCCTCCAGATTCTCCGAGAGCACCAGTTGTATGCAAAGTTCAGTAAATATGAGTTCTAGCTCGATCGCATTTCATACTTGGGTCATATCATCTAGAGGGGGAGTAGAAGTGGATCCCCAGAAGATCATGGCTATCGAAACATGGTCAGTGCCCAACACAGTTACAGAAGTTTGCCGTTTTCTTGGATTGGCCGGCTACTACCGGAGATTTGTTTTAGATTTTGCTCGAATTTCAGCGC
>JANAVB010003592.1:0-2500 GCA_029216955.1 Iris pallida
ATATATATATATATATATATATATATATATATATATTATATATATATATATATATATATATATAATATATTATATATATATATATATATATATATATTAGATATATTTATAAATAAGTATAATATTTTATATATAAGTCTAATACAATAAGTATCGGTAGGCTATCACCGGATGCATCGTAGGCCTTGTCCATACAATAAGTCTAATATTTTCAAAGCTCGTACAAGCGTTCATTCGAACGTATCGGTAGGCTATCGCGGATGCATCGTAGGCCTTTGTGCCGAACGGTGTCGAACTTGACTCGATAGAAAACACTTGCTAAGTTGACATGTCGCGTGCGTGCCCAAATATTCCTACGTTGACCTTAGCAATTGAGCATGCGCAAACTCGGAATATAGTCCGCACGAGATGGCTATGCATACGGCCTTTTGGCTAAGTTGTGTTTTGCGTCGCGCACCTCGACCCTTTGGTGCAACAAATTACGAGCAATACCAAGTATCGCTCGGTCGGGAACGGAGGTACACTTGGAGTGTCTATCGATAGGAACGCTATCGAGCTAACGCTTAGGCGTACACGAAAGATTGACTTGATTTCGAGGAAATAGTGCGAACGACTTAGTGCGTCGTTGCGACGCGAGCGACTACGCAGCGATTCGTCGAACGAATCCGAAGGATGTCTTAGCGAATGATGCGAACTTGATCGAGGACTAGATCGGATGGCTCGAATCCGAGTGGTGTATGGATTTCTTGGAAATCATTCGAGCAAAAGTGAGGATTACGAGTATGTCGGCGGGCGATGCGATCGCGCAAAGCCTTAGAACGCGTCACGCTTAGTTGATCGTGACTTCGAATGTCCGAACGAGCATCTCGTTCGGACAACTTGCGAATGAGCAACGCGAGTTAGAAAACGATATCAAAATGATTCGAACAATGAATAAAAATGAATGGTCTTGATCGAGGAAACTTAGAGGATCGTGCGTACGATATCGGATTGATGCAAATGAAATATGACTTAAGTTTTGAACAACGATCTTGAAACGAGCTTGAGGAATAGCAATCGAACTTAATCTTGAATATCGAGTAGATATGGAATATCCAACTCGGAACAGCATCAACGCACGACTCGAAATTGGTGCAGAGGAAGATCGTCAGGTTACGCATATCGTCGATGGTATTGAGGCGTATCAAAGATCGATAGGCGATAACTCGGGGGTACTCTGACCGACGAATGACGATCGTGCAAATGTTGTCCCGACAGATGCTATACTCGGGATATTGAAATGTGTCGAAGAAAAGATAGACTTGGCTCGAGAATTTCCTAGTTGAACGAATGACGGGGAGACTATCGAATTGAGATCTTGGCCTGGATGAAAATGAAATGCTTGGATTTACTTCGATGATAACCACAACTTCGAATTCTTGTCTTATACGAGCGCAACTCCAGTCTCGCACATGCGTCGCGCCAGCTAGGGCGATCACACCGCGTGAGCGCTGGTATGGTGATTCATACAGCGGGATTGATTGAACTTGGATGGCGTGGCAATCTGATTGCTTCGACTTGTGGTTTGACGCGAAGGTGACTTAAAAACATTTCGGTGTGCTTGACGATTAAGTTTGAGGATTGAGTAGGTCCAATCCGCGTATCAAAAATGAGTTAGTCAAAAACTCAAACAAGAGTTACGCCTCGATAAGAATGATCATTCCGCGGGAGCGTTGCATGGTGATTCATGAACCACCGTGGATAATCGGACTCACGTGAGATTGGGGCGCAACGTATTGTCGAGCTAGACGACCTCGTGATCGAATACATGAATTGGTTAGAATGGATATGTGAAGTGTGTCGATTGGTGATTTGAATGGATTCGAATTCGTTGTGCCGTGCAACGAATGTCTTGATGCGAAATAGGTGATCATGCTCGATGTTTAGAAATCTGAGTGCCACGAGCTTGGGTAGAAAATCCCGTACTACCGATTTTGGTTTGACCCTAGGATTGGGGTCAGTATTGGCATTATTGTTGGGGAACTATGATTCCAATCCTGACATTGACTTAGCCTCGAAAAGATTAGCCTAGCGGTTAGGCGAGACGCCCTCTTTCAAGTGTTAGCAATCAAAGATTGATCTTGAGGATTGGCATGGATGGATAACATGAATCACGAACGTAGGAAACCCTGCTCACGAGACTCGGCTGACATGCATATATTTCAGGAACGCCTGGGTATGTGCACGAGGCGACTCGGGTGAGAATGACAAATTCTCTATCATGCGGCTTGGCTGAATGCATGTATTTTGGGGATGCTTGGAATGCGTGCACGATCCAGCCAAGTGATACAATGAGTTCAAGTAAGACTTGAAAGATGGGCGAGTGTCGAGATCTTGAAATCATGTTGATGGAAAGATTGATAGTCGTGCGAGCGTGGCTCGATATTGAAGGAACGCGTAGGCGAAATGTGTACGATTAAGTCTTGGCCATGGAAATGGTAGGATGGCATTGCCTTCAGGA
>JANAVB010003592.1:7500-20000 GCA_029216955.1 Iris pallida
GACATATAGTTTGACGATTTTAGAGACCATAGACTTTGGCACGCTTTTCGGTACAAAGCGGTTCCAACGACGGATACCGTTTTGATCCAAAATTATCGTTTTGCCCCTGTGTCCAGAATTGGACTTAAGGACAAGCAATTCTATCTAATTTGACTATTCTGAAAATGATGTTAATATTTATTTCAGCAACCGGAGACTTTTGCTTGTGTTGACTGTTGTGGCTCACTGAGTGGTATAGTATTATCGGTTTCACCTGCACAGGACCTCAGGCGAGTACATCTCTGATAGTTCTCATATTTGATTATCTCTATGAATCATGTACGTAGTACTGTTTTACATTGATATCTTTTTGGTTCTTGACACGAAGTTACACGAGATAGTAGTTATGGATTCTTTACATGTTGTTCGTGACCAATCTATTACCATGTTCGTGACCTGTTTGGATCCATGAGTAATGGTCAGGCAGGGAAATACTTTATACATGTAAACAAACCCAAAATTATTCTAGCCTAATATCAGTCGCACACTTCACGTGCGGGGTGCCGGATCTTATTCTTGCCTAATAGCAGTCGCACATTTCATGTACGGGTTGCCGGATTTACCTAGCCGTTTATATGTAGAATTAGTATTTCAACTCACTAGATAAATTTAGTTTCTGGTTCTACAGTATACATTGCTAACTACATGTCTACTCTGTTTTAGTACTCATTTGTTCTTTTCACCATGCTCAGCTTTTGCCATGATTCCTATGCTTATCTTTTCGTCGTGTATTTCCTTATTATTTACAGATTTATGGATTTTGTCATTTATTGAATCTGTTGTGCGAATGTACTCATTCCATTCCTGACCGAAAACCAATATTTTTCAGGTTTAGCCGCGATCACTCTTAGCACTAGGAAGGCATGGGTATGCTGAGGTCAACCTAGATAGTTGAATTAGCTGTCTTTTCTATTTTGTGAGACATTGTATTTTCTAGCAAATGTGAAGTTGTGAAACCTTGTAATTTGTAAAATTTATTTAGTAATGTGAATGAGCAATATATATTACATTTTGTGATTTTGAGCATCTTGGCCGTGACAGCGTTCTACCGCCGACTCTGCGGCGTTGGCTGGCTTGGACACGTCTCGTATCCGAAAAGCAGGTGCGGGTCGTGACAATGGCAAGTATTGGATAAGAGTTTTCCTAATGTGATTGAGTACCTCAAAACTATATCCTATATCCTACTTTAGGCTGTAGTGATACTCTAGTTCGAATACCACTACAAATCTAGACCTGCATGGGCAACCACTAAAAATGTGACACGACTCGCACCCAGTGTAGGGGCACGAGAAGTGGGTACATCCAGCCTACGCCGCAGTATCGGCAGTAGAACGTTGTCTTAGGTCACAACATCTAACACAGTCTGAAATATAACTGCACAAGATATACTCTCCGAACGGAGGAACAACAAGATAGGTACAATCTCAATCACAATCTAAGGTAGAAGATACGATAAGATAGATAGATATGATATGAATCCACAAAACAAATACAAACAGGAGAGAAGTCTAAGCGTCTAAGATAACATCTCCACAAAACATCCTAATAACACAAATCCCAAATATAAACAATAAAGTATCCAAATGAGATAAGACAACAGAAATAAGATAAAGTCTAAGCTAGCAATCCTAAACTAAGGAGGTATCATCCTCTACTGCTAGTGGATCCTGCTGGAGGTCCAGATCGCAGGTGTCGTCTAAGGCTGCTCCATAGTGTAGAAGCATGGAAAAGATGGAGTTTATGTGGATCATCACTAGCACATATATTCTATATATTACACTCAACCCAATCTCTAAACTACCATATATATGTACACATCCAAACTATATAATCATAGGCTAGTACAAAACCTATATATACAATACATATATACATACATGCATACTTGCAATTATATATACATACATAGAGAGAAATGTGTGTGTGAGTATAGAGATGTGAAGTGTGTCTATGTGAGAGCATGGTAAGTTGAATGTCACATGGCAGTTGTGGGTGTGTGTGTGTGTGTACATGACAAGGGTGTCAAGTGTCACATATATGTGTAAATGTGTGTCAAGGTAGAGAGTAAAGTCTCTAATTTACAAATGTGTGTGTGTACATAAGAGGGTTCAGTTTTGTTCATGGGGTGACAGCAGGTAATGGGCTAATGTTAACATGGTAGTTTGTGGTAAACATTCTCAGATTTTTTAGGAAGTATATTAACACCATCAATCATCAACATCATTAATATCACTGTTCAGTTATATGTACATATTAACATACATTTAAAATAAACTCGAATGAAAAAACTGAACAAAACCCAGACCAATGTAATCCCAGATATGTATATAAGTTAAAACATTATAATTAACATTTAATATCAATAAATTTATAATTAAACTCAGAAAAATACTCAGACTGAACACAGTATCAGAAATTAAGGGGAAACCCTAAATTACAACTCAAAACCAATTAAGATCACAAATTAGCAAGTAGTATAGTGTCGTGCACATGAGAGGGTGTCACCTGGGTCGTATCGTGTCCATAAAATAGGATACGAGGTGTCCAATCACACGAGAACACCCACAGACACGCCTGTACAGCACAGGCTCGTGCGGCGAGTCCACGAGCTCATGGACACGACACATGACACCTCGTGCACGTGTCTACGTGTTCGCCAGGTATAGGGCTACGTGCACACATGTATGTCTCGTGTCCAAGTGAGTCGTGTCGAGTGAACGAGACACGTATCAGACCAAAATCGTGTTCATACAGTGTAGGGAAAAATTGGTGCGATCGAGATTTCATTCGATCCACTCGATGGATTCGTCTCGTACTTCGTGTGCAAGGTGTCAGTGATTGCCCCTTCGTGTCCAAGAAATCTCAGCTCAAGACGTTTCATGTCCAGTGCATACGACACATCGAGTAGCAGGGATCACAGTGTCCCCTGTATTGTGTCCAAACAGCAAGTTCGTGTCCAATTTGGACACGAACTGCACACTAAATTTAACTCAGTCAAATATAAATCAAAGAGAACCTATAGATCTACAAATCTGTTCAAATAGAATTTGAAATTATGCAAATAATTTCCTTTGGGGCATTTCGTCAAACACATAGGCACTACCAAATTACAGTATTTTAGCGACGGCCATTTAGCGACGGAAATTTTCCGTCGCTATTACCGTCGGATCACCGACGGATTTGTGACGAAATACCGACGGAAAGCAGTGGACAATTTTTTTTATTTTTTTATGTCCATATCCGTCGCTACGCCGTCGATAGGTCGTCGGCCAAGTAGCGACGGTTTTATATCCGTCGCTAGAACGTCGCATATTTTGGCGGCAAAAGCCTAAAATATTGGCGCCAGATTTGACTGACGACTTAGCGACGGAATAATCCGTCGCTACTCTGGCGCGAGATTTACTGACTACTTAGCGACGAAATAATCCATCGCTACTCCGTCGCTAATTTCTGTACCCTAACTTAAATTGAACCGACGGGGGGGAAATTTTCATTCCCCCCCAAAACACTCTCTCTCTTCCCTCTCCCTCTCTCCGACGATCTCGCTCTCTCCGACCGGCGATCTCCCTCTCTCTCTCTAAGGTATGCTCTCTCTTCCCCCCCTCTCTCTCTCTCTATCTCCCTCTCTCTCTCTCTCTCTCTCTCTCTCTCTCTTTTACGATTTGGGGGGTTGGGGGGCTGTCGTAGTGGTCGGAGAGGGTGTGGGGCAGGGGGGTTTCGGGTACGGGGTGTTAGCCCAATGATTATATCATATTTTTGAATATGGCTAATCAATTAAGTTTAACATAATGACATCACTAATATTCATGTAATCACTATCATGTTGTTACTTAAACTTAGCATTGTCTAATATTAGCATTGTCCTAAATGTTCTATATCATAATTGCTATGCTTGTATCATATTGTCTTGTTTGTCTAACATGTTCTTAGACATGCACTAAAGCATGATCAAGCTTTGTCAAACCAGGACATATGCAATAGAGAATTAATGATGGGCCAAAGACGGCGTTATACAAGAAGCTTTCTCTGAACCGCCTAACGACCTATCCGGGGCCTCGCATCGGGGGTTCCGCTGCCCGGTCAGCGGACAGGGGTCGAGGGAGCAGCGCCCCCCGTCAGGGGTTCGGGGGCGAAGCCCTCGAAAGGTATTCAGATTTCCAGATCTGTTTATCTTTGGACGACCACCGTCAAAGGAAAAAGGCGTCTTCAAGTCTGCTCAAATATTTGAAGAAAGGCGTCATCAAAGGGCTCTTGGTTTTCCTATTTCATCAATGTAATTTTACATATTTATTGAGTCTAGGAATACGATGTACACTGCATCGTACTGGCAAATAGGCTACCCAAGAAACATTTTCAAAATACCCTTTCGTTTTGAAAACAAGCCCACTTACAAAAGCCTAAACTACTTCCTAACTGTTTGACTTTTCAAAAAGCCCAAAACCAATTTGCAAAAAACCCTGACAGAACTCCAACAGAACTCGGACAGAATTCGGCCAGAGTTCGGCCCGAATTCGGCCAGAGTTCGGCCAGAGGTCGGTTAGTGAACGTTCCTTTTTGAACTTGGTCTTCCTGCAGTTACGGATCCCACCGAGATTTTCTCATAGAGTTCTGCCCGAATTCTGCCCGAATTCTGTCAGAATTCTGCCTTTGGAAAAACTATAAATAGAGAAGGATTTCGATCATTTCAACTCACCAATTCACTTTCATATCTCTTCTCTATCAGCCTACTACTTCTTCCAAAGTATTCTGAGCTTTCATTTTCAAATCCCAAGCCAGTTACAATCCTCTAGTCGATTTGCCAGTGCGGTACGGTCTAGAAGTTTCAGAGTGGTTGTAATCGGAGGCTTGATTGAAGGTACACACTTCACAATTGAAGTTGGTCGAGTACTTCGGAACAAAGCTCGCGTTGTAGAAGTTGCAAGATCTTCAGATGAAAACTTGTGGTGATTTTCCATAGTGGATTCAACTGGTAGCAAGAGTTCTACCGACTGGACTAGTCCTCAACAGAGGGAAACCAGTATACATCCTTGTGTTTGTGTTTGCTCTCTACTCTCTACTTTTCATTTACATATCTGTGATATATTATCTGTGATCTTGTTACTAACATTTTTAAATAGTTAATTTCCGCTGCCTACTCTATTCACCCCCCTCTAGAGTATTGCGCTTTACAACTCGTTCCTACAATCGGTCCTACAATTGGTATCAAAGCGGGTACTGCATCTAGAGGTAATATATTCTGATCCCAATTGCTCCTACAATTGGTATCAGAGTAGGTACTGCAACTAGAGAGCAGGCTCTCCATCTAGTGGTGCTCCGTATATAGATATTTTGGCTTAACATCCTTGGAGCAAATCCTCATTATCAGATCGGGTTATACAGGTAAAGCGAGGTAATATTGTTATTTTATAACTGCTGTTACATAGATCACTATATCACATATGGCAAGTATGTACTTCACAACTGAAGAGCAATCCTCAAATAGACTCCCACTATTTGATGGAACAAACTATAGCTATTGGAAGACACGGATGAGCTTCTACTTGAAGTCTCTAGATTTTGACTTATGGTCAATTGTTGTCACCGGCTACAAAAAGCCTACTATCACTTCTATTCTTACTTCCTCCATAATCAATAAGCCTTATTATAGTTACACGGATGAAGAGAAGAAGTTAGCTAGCCTTGATGCAAAAGCTATGCATATGTTTTATTGTGCTGTAGACACAAATGTATTCAATCTTATTTCTACTTGCACAACATCTCATAAAATTTGGAAAGTTCTTGAAGCTACTTATGAGTGCAGGTATGAAAGCAAAGCTAGCAACTCCAGAGAGAAGGATAATCTTCATAATGATGCAAATATTTGCATGACGAAATTTAGATTTAAAGTACAGCATCATCCCTTATACGAAGAAGAGCTTGTATGTGAAAACTACAAGAAGATAGACCACATCCAAGAAGATTGTACTACTACAAGAAAGGAGAGTCACCGTGAACAATTAAATGAAGGAAGATCATCGGGCATATGGTGTGAAAGCGAAGCAAGCGTTTCTGAAGAAGAAGAAGAAGATGATGAAGAAGAAGAGAGACCTCATCAAGCTGCAAATTTATGCTCAATGGCATTATCTAACGAGGTACAAAATATTTCTTTTTCTGGAGAGAGTGAATTTTCTTATGATAATTTATCTGATGCTTTCAGTGATCTGTTAGAAGAACACAAGAAAGTATTAGATAAATATAAGCAAGCTAGAAAGGATATTCGATCCTATAAGCATGAGATTGAAAAGCTTACTTGCTTATTGAATGATGCTAGAGATACTTCTACTTCTGATAATTCTACTGAGATTTCCACACTGAAGTTTAGATTGCATGAGGCACTTGATTGCATTGAGAAAAGCACTCAAGAAAATGCTAAACTTAAGGAGGAATTAGAATCAGAAAAGAAGAAGTATTCTATTGCTTCATGTAGAATTGATGCTTTTTCTGCTAAGTATGATGAGATCTGTGCTAACTCTAAAAAGTTAGAGATTAGACTTGGGAAGCAGGTAATACAACCTACGACTCAGTCTAACACAGGACACTTAGCACATCACAAAGTCACACATGTCAGATCTTTTAGAAAGGAAGCAAGCAAAGCTAAAGCTTCACACAACCATGCTTTCTATTACAAGTATCCACGTACATCATATCACACTACTGCACATTCTCATACTGCTGTACATAGTACTAATGTTAATTCTTTCTGTTATTATTGTGGTATGAATGGACATGTTTCTAATTATTGTCAGATTAGAAAACTAGTTGATATGAACTTGTGCAAATGGGTTCCCAAAGCTAACAAATGTGGATCCAATTATTGGATACCAAAGTCTTCACCTAATATTACAGGTGAAGCTTCTCATATCAAATAGAACCATGGAACATGTTGGTGATTGCAAAGCTACAAAGGTCATCTTCCATGCAATTGCACCAACAGAAGTGTGGTCACTAGAACCACTTCGGTAACATGCTTTCTAATAGTTCTTAATATTTAGCATGTTCTTATTGATTTCTTCATATTAGCTTTCATTGATGTCTTTTAAATTGTTTATTGTTTGAATCAATGTGAGATATAATCCTAGCTTGACTAGCTGTTTTACTTAAATGTTTAGTTCACACTATATAATGTTTATTTTCTATTAGTATGACACATTTATCTATGTATGCTCTTTATTTTAGTTTTATCCTTGAAGCATGCATAGGAGATTAATTTTGTTTTGGTGAATATGTTTTTGACTCTTCGTCTTTAATATTTTTTAATGATCACTTCTTACCGTTTTGTCTTTAACATGTCATATTTACTTTGATCAGTATTTTATGAGTATGCATGTTTGGCACAAGTCTTTTATTTACTTGAAAAGTATATACATATACTTTTATGTTAACCTTGTGCTTGCATAATATACCTCACTATTGATTCTCATATTTTATTTTGATTACCTTCTTATGAATCAATTACATCTTTATCTGACAAAGTTTATTTATGTATATTTTTGATGCTTGTTAATGATACATGAATAATTCATTTTCATTCATATATTGCTGATATGTTTCTTATATTTTTGTATAAATATCTTTATGGGGATTTATGAGTTAAGTTCAAGTTCTATATTATATTATTTTGAAAAGTAGTTTTTAAACTTGTACTTATCTAATACTTAAGCTAGTAATTACTTTGAACAAATTTATGTTCTTATTTTTATTAGCTTCTTCCTCAAAAGCCTCTTTTAATGATGTATGTTTCTCTTGGCTTTTTGGTTGACTTTTTGGATACATGATATTTTTAATATCTTGATCTTGATAAACCATTCTTTAGGTATTTACTTATTTTACTTTTAGGGATTCTGGATTTCGACGATGTTCGATGATACTGCATATATTCCTTTGAATTTAAGTTCTTAAGAGTAGAGATCATTTTGGGAACAAGCCGAAAGGGTCCTTCTGTCATACAGGTGTAAATAGCCTGAAGCGACACGGTGCACTAGTCTTCGGACTACTGCTAGCTGGGAACCGGCCCCTACAGCTAACCCGAAGTGATCCATACTTTATAGACATAAGATTTATTAAGGTCTACTTGCAACTATCGTCTAGTTCTGGATCCAAGGTACTGAACCCAGTCCTCTAGGTTCCAGAATACATCAACGTATCTAGGTTATATATTTTGATTTATAAATATTTTATATTTTATTGTTACCCAATAATTTAGTAGCACATATGGATAAATGTAATTGATACATCTTATGCTATATGCTACATTGTTCTAAGATTTCTTTAAGTCCATAGAATATAATTGATTTCATATTGCACTAATTTTTCTTAAATCCTTGGTTATTAAAGAAGAGATTTATTTTGGGTACACGCCTACAAAAGGTCTGTCTGTCACCACGACTACGGTCGAAGCGAAGCGGTACTTAAGTGTTCCCCGGTGAACCTCCGTTAGCTGGGACAGTACCTCTACAGCTAACCCAAGATTGATCAACGCTTTATAAACTAAAGATTTATTGAGATCTAATTGCAATTATTATCTGATGGATTTTGAATTTTAGATTTGATGAATAATATTATTTAATGATTTATTTTCATAAAAGGTAGCATATGTTGATCTATCTTGTTGATTGTGAGATTCTATAACATAGATCAATTTATGTCATCTTTTGACTTATACGATTATTCATCATGCTAATTTGAAATATATTTTGATTATTTTATTTTTAAATGTTCATTTAATGGATATTTCCTCTTTTGTCTAAAGATGATTTTTTTTATGACTACTCATTGAATATTATGGTATTGTGATTTCATCTTTAGCTTGTGTAATATTCATAATATTAATGATTTTGAGCTTTATATTATTATCTTCTTATTCAAGTTACTTACTGTCTACAACAGTAATTCTTTGCAAGGGAGAAGTCATGCATATTGAATGTCTCTCTCTCTCAAAGCGTTTCTTTTCTTTAAACCTTACGGTTGTCAGGTGGACACCGTGCTAAGGCTTTAAAAGGGAAGAAATGAACTTTGATAAGAAGACCTAATATTTTTGAATTAGTTTTCTACTTTCGAAAATATGTCTCTGAATTTTATTTTTTAAATTTTTTTATCTATATTATTATTTTTGGATATAGCCATGTAAAGGTGGAGCAGTTAATTGTTTCAAGTCAATTAGCCCCTTGACATGCCATATATCTAGAATACACTTTTCTTTGGACATTTATCTAGTTGTGTTTATTTGTTCAAATGGATTTATTTATGACTTATGGATTCTTTTATTGAAATTATTTTCGTGATTCGAATCGACAGCTTTCAGTCTAAGGACTAAATGGACGCATTCGAACATTTATTAAGACAGTTTTTCGTAATAAATTCCATATTTTTGAAAGTCTTTTTGATTTCTTTTTGATTTATTGAATCTGTCTGGTACTCAAATGTTATTATTAAAGACAGCTTTCGAAAATCTTTTACTTACATGAAATGATTTGTGTTATTTATATTGGAGATATATGTTATTTGTTCATCTTTAAGTGTTTATTCATTGGATATTTCTTTATTTTGCCTAAAGATGATATTTGTTTTGAGTTTGGAATTTTATATATATTTGATCAAAGGAAAGAAAAGATGCATATCTTGGATATCCCTTAGATCTTGTGATTATTTATTTTATCTATTTTATGCATGTAAATTATTTTTGAACTATATACGCATATTTTAAGGGGGAGCAAATTAATTGTTTCAATTATTTTATGCCCATAATATGTGGTATATCTAAGTTCATCATGGACATATATTCTTTTACTTAAAATATGTTGTTGAGTTGTTCATGATTTTTTTTGATTTGTATTAGATAAGAGAATATATGATTATTTTTATTTATTTTTAAATTCTCTCATTCGAGTTTCTAAAAATTATCTTGCCAAATATGTTTAATCATCCTTATTTGATTATTCCTTGAGTTTGAATTAATTTAATTTATTGATTCTTTTGAGTTTAAACTGATTGTGCATTTCTTATTGAGAGTTTATCTCAAAGTTCATGATTATCTATATTTAGACTGATCATACTTTGCGGGGGAGCATTCAAGTCGACTGAATTTCTCCTTCTCAAGTATTTTGTCTTCATTACCTTCATGTTTATCTGATGGATATATATCATGCTAAGGTAATTGAATTCAAATGCATGAACTTTGGTATAGATTTTGCATAGAATCTAGTATACATATTTTGATTCTTTTCAATGATTATACTCTTTGTTGATGTGATTCACTAATTTGTATGGGCAAATTATGAATCATATTTTTTTGTGATCATTGTTAAAAGTCTTATTATATTTTTGAATCTTTTATATATACTAGATCTGCAAATCTTTATTCCTCGTGATTTATTTATGACCAATGATTGATTCCTACTATATTGATAGATTTTTTTTTTGGTCAAATGACATTCAAAACATATGTCATTTTTTTTCTGATTTCTAGTTGGTAAACTATGTATTGCTTGATTTCAGTGTTCTTTGTTAAAGTTCAACCAACTATGTTGTATTTTGACAAGTTTTTCTACTTTAGTTATGCAATTTTCTACACTTGTCATTACACTGTTCTCCTAATCCTTGATCGTGATTATTTGTGCTTTCCTCCTTTACTTATGCTTGAGTTCATTTTAGCTCTAATTACGGGGGAGCTTATTTTGATCATGTCAAAGGGGGAGAAATAAGTTTAAGTGGGGAGAAATAAGTTTAAGAGCATACAATATTCTAGTATTATGTGTTTATTAGTGATACATGCATCTATGTATATATATTAAACTTAAAGGATTTGCCATAATCAAAAAGGGGGAGATTGTTAGCCCAATGATTATATCATGTTTTTGAATATGGCTAATCAATTAAGTTTAACATAATGACATCACTAATATTCATGTAATCACTATCATGTTGTTACTTAAACTTAGCATTGTCTAATATTAGCATTGTCCTAAATGTTCTATATCATAATTGCTATGCTTGTATCATATTGTCTTGTTTGTCTAACATGTTCTTAGACATGCACTAAAGCATGATCAAGCTTTATCAAACCAGGACATATGCAATGGAGAATTAATGATGGGCCAAAGACGGCGTTATACAAGAAGCTTTCTCTGAACCGCCTAACGACCTATCCGGGGCCTCGCATCGGGGGTTCCGCTGCCCGGTCAGCGGACAGGGGTCGAGGGGGCAGCGCCCCCCGTCAGGGGTTCGGGGGCGAAGCCCTCGAAAGATATTCAGATTTCCAGATCTGTTTATCTTTGGACGACCACCGTCAAAGAAAAAAGGCGTCTTCAAGTCTGCTCAAATATTTGAAGAAAGGCGTCATCAAAGGGCTCTTGGTTTTCCTATTTCATCAATGTAATTTTGCATATTATTGAGTCTAGGAATACGATGTACACTGCATCGTACTGGCAAATAGGCTACCCAAGAAACGTTTTCAAAATACCCTTTCGTTTTGAAAACAAGCCCACTTACAAAAGCCCAAACTACTTCCTAACTGTTTGACTTTTCAAAAAGCCCAAAACCAATTTGCAAAAACCCTGACAGAACTCCAACAGAACTCGGACAGAATTCGGCCAGAGTTCGGCCAGAATTCGGCCAGAGTTCGGCCAGAGTTCGGTTAGTGAACGTTCCTTTTTGAACTTGGTCTTCCTGCAGTTACGGATCCCACCGAGATTTTCTCATAGAGTTCTGCCCGAATTCTGCCCGAATTCTGTCAGAATTCTGCCTTTGGAAAAACTATAAATAGAGAAGGATTTCGATCATTTCAACTCACCAATTCACTTTCATATCTCTTCTCTATCAGCCTACTACTTCTTCCAAAGTATTCTGAGCTTTCATTTTCAAATCCCAAGCCAGTTACAATCCTCTAGTCGATTTGCCAGTGCGGTACGGTCTAGAAGTTTCAGAGTGGTTGTAATCGGAGGCTTGATTGAAGGTACACACTTCACAATTGAAGTTGGTCGAGTACTTCGGATCAAAGCTCGCGTTGTAGAAGTTGCAAGATCTTCGGATGAAAACTTGTGGTGATTTTCCATAGCGGATTCAACTGGTAGCAAGAGTTCTACCGACTGGACTAGTCCTCAACAGAGGAAAACCAGTATACATCCTTGTGTTTGCGTTTGCTCTCTACTCTCTACTTTTCATTTACATATCTGTGATATATTATCTGTGATCTTGTTACTAACATTTTTAAATAGTTAATTTCTGCTGCCTACTCTATTCACCCCCCCTCTAGAGTATTGTGCTTTACAACTCGTTCCTACAATCGGTCCTACACGGGGTAGGGTGGTCGGGGCAAGGGTGGAGTGGGGTGGTCGGGGGCAGGGGGGTCCGGGAGGGGGTCGGGCAGGGGTGGGGGGTGGTCTGGGCAGGGGGGTTCGGGTAGGGGGTGGGGTGGTCGGGGCAAG
>JANAVB010003593.1:10000-15000 GCA_029216955.1 Iris pallida
GGGAGTCTCGCGGCCCCGATGCACGTAATGCAAAGGGTGGTTCAGAGCACGAGTTGCTAAGTACAGTTCCAGTCGTACCAACAAATAGGCCATGCATTTACGTGAGTCTAGATGTTCCGTAGGTGCGTGGTCATTGGACACCTTGTCGACAAGGATTTCTGCCTAGACTGGTTATACGCCGGGGCACCGGGCCCAGTCATCCTAGGGGGTAGACGTTATAGCGCGCATGCTTTTATTGCGTGGGTAGTCGGGGGCTTTCCATGGGGCTAGCTACCTTGCATCGAAGGACCCGCCGCCTACCCGAGCTATGTCCGCGATGGCTTGTCATGCCAGTGGCCTTTCATATAGATAAATGGCGTGCTATGCGGCGAATCCGCATGCACGGTGTCGGTCGTAACAAGGAAACGTAAGCACGGTATGCGTCGAATGGTAAAATATGTGCTCGGTTGCACTCGAAGTGTTATAAAGCCTACGATTCGGTTATACGTAAAGACACGTGCTTCGGCACGAGATAGGCGTCGTACTTGAGTTCTCAATACCGGTTCCACAAGTTGGTTAGTCGTTGCGCGTTAAGTCGAGAAGGGCCGTAAGGCAAGTTTGGATAAGTCAGGTTATGCCATAAGGCACGGCGAGTATTCGACACGACCTAGTCGTTACGTTCAAGAGTATGGTACGAAAGACAAGTATGAGTCGGTACGTTGACAATGCAAACACGAGAAAGGTCTAGAGGCAAAGTATGGGTACGTTATTAGTGCAAGGCACGAAGATGGTCTAAAGACACTAAATAGGCCGAGCGTCGGTCCTAAAATCGATCCTAAGGCAAGACTAGAAAGACAATCGTAAAAAGGGGGCTTGTAATGCACAAAGTAAAATAAACGTGTCGGTTTTGTATGGGTGGGCGAGGAGCTCACTCCACCAGTACAGTGGTACTGACACCCACACAGTGTTTATGTGCAGGCACAGGTAGAAGCTCGTGGCGCGGAGCTCGCTTGGATGCGTCGAGGCACGGAGTTCCTTGGCGATTCGAAGCGTGTGGCCGCATGGATTCGAAGACTTATACGGGACATAATGTATGGACATCGCCTTCCGAAGCTTCCGCTGGATCGACAATATGTATCGAGAGATGAGAGAGAGCTGAGCGATTTGTAATGTGAGACGAGTATAATTTGAGTGATTGTAATCTTGGCCTTGTGCCCCCAATGTAACCGTTGTTTCAATATCAATAAAAGAGCTTCTTTGAATAACTTGTGTTTGTTCTAAATTTCCGCTGCGTGTTCAATGTCTCTGCTCGGGACTTCTGTGCGACGACCCCGTCGCAGCCGTTGAAATCGGCCGTTATGGAACCCGCCTTGCACGAGCGCAATCTAGGCTCGTGCGGCATCACGCCTTAGCGAGGACGATCGCTCCTACGGGAGCGGGGCGTGACATAATGGTATCAGAGCACGGCTTTACGTCCTTGGACTACCGATTGAATTCTTTAACTTTGTTGTTTCCGAGAACTCTGAATGTTGCTTCCGCAAGTTGTTATCGTTGGTGCGCTCTCTCTCAAACGTCCCTCGGCATGTCCATACAATAAGTCTAATATTTTCGAAAGCTCGTACAAGCGTTCAATCAAACTAATCGATAGGTGGTGGCCTTTGGGCCGAACGGTGTCGACCTTGAGTTGATAGAAAATGCGTACTGAAGTTAGCAAGTCATGTGCGTGCCTAACGAGTCCTATGTCAACATTATAAAATGAGCACGCAAAGTCGGAGTATAGTCCATACGGGATGGCTATGCACACGGCCTTTTTGGCTAAGTTGTGTTTTGCGTCGCGCACCTTGACCCTTGGTGCAAATGAGTCGCGAGCGATATCAAGTATCGCTTGGTCGGGAAAGAAGATACACTTAGAGTGTATATCGATAGGAACGTTATCAGACTAACGCTTAGGCGTACACGAAGGATTGATTGGGATTTTGAGGATTGTGCGAACGACTTAGTGCGTCGATACGAACGTGATTGAGGACTAAATCGGATGGCTCGAACCCGAGTGGTGTATGGACGTTATAGAAATTGTTCGAGTGGAACCAGAGGAGTTACGGATAGTACGAGTATGTCGACAAGCGATGATATCGCAAAGCCTTAGAACGAGTAGCGCTTAGATGGTCATGATTCGAGAGTCGTAAACGTAATACCGTTCGAACGATTTGTAAACGATAGTGCGAATTACGAAATGGTTGAATGGGAATTCTAAACGATAGAATAAATGGATGACTTGATTTAAGAAATTGATACGGATCGTATACGAAAAGTTAGCACGACGGAAAGATAGCGTGTACGAAGGGTTTGACTTTGGAGTTACGCAAACGACTCTGAGGATTGAAATCGATGTGCTCGATGGTTTGAGTCAGCAAGTAATGATGCGAATTGAAGAAATACATAGTCGATGACCTAAAATCGACGGATAAACGATACGTGAATTTGGGTTGAAGAAATTGATGATGTAAACGATTCGAGGAGATAATCCAGTCGGACGATAGCATCATTCGCACGACTCAGAATTCGTTGCAAACGAAGATCGTCAGGTTACGTATATCGTCGATGGTATTGAGGCGTATCAAAGATGATATGCGATAACTCGGGGGTACTCTGACTCGGTGAATGACGATCGTGCAAGTGCTATTATTCGGTTGGATACAATAATTAGGATTTGATTGAGATGAATGTTGGATAAAAGTGATCGTGTTTTGATGGTTGCGTTGATAACCACAACGTCGACGGTCTTGTCTTGTGCGAGCGCAACTCTTGTCTCGCACATGCGTTGCGTCGGATTTGGGGCGATCGTTCCGCGTGAGCGCTGACATGGTGATTCATGTCGCGGGAATAATCGAACTCAGAAAATTTGGACACGACAACTTCGATTGTCCCGACTTGTTGGTTTGATACGAAGGAGAACTCGAGAATGTTAGGACTTGTGATTGACGGTTGATTAAAACTTGAGGATTGAGTAGGTCCAATCCGCGCATCGAGAATGAACGAGTCTAGACACGAAACAAGAGTTACGCCCCAATGAGAATGATTATTCCACGGGAGCGTTGCATGGTGAGTCATGAACCACCGTGGATGATCGGACTCGCGTGAGATCGGAGCGTGGCATATTGTTAAGTCAGACGACCTTGTGATCGATTACGTGAATTGGAATAGATGATTTCGGAAACGTGGAATATGAATTACGATGTAGAGATAGATTGTGCCATAGCGTGCTTGACTTGAAAAGATTGATAGGCGGATTATGTCGAACGTGTTCAAAGAGATAGACTATGCGAAACGGTTTGATGAACGAACGATATGGATATGACGTGGAATTGGTCAAAAACGTAAGTTATCGTAGGATGGCTTTACCGAACGACTCGTACCCCGTGCGGCGAATATGGGGATGTGCGTAGGAAATCGATGCTCGATGTTTAGAAATCGGAGTGATGCGAGTTTGGGTAGAAAATTCCGTACCATCGATTTGGTTTGACCTTAGGATGGGGTCAGTGTTGATATCGTTGTTTGGGAACTATGATTCCAGTACTGACGAAAAGACTCAGCCTAGCGGTTAGGCAGACGTCCCGGTGCGAAGCGATAGGTGTTACGGAGGCACCACTCGCGAGCCTCGGCTGACATGCACGTATATCAGAGACGTCCGAATATGTGCACGATCCGACTCGAGTGGTGATGGCGGATTCTCTATCACGAGGCTTGGCTGACATGCATGTATTTTGGGGACGCCTGGAATATGTGCACGATCCAACTAAGTGATACGTTGAATCAAGTGAGACTTGAGGAACGAAAAAGTGTCGAGGATTTTGAAATCGTGAGTTTCAAAGAAATGTTGATGGTAATACGATCATTGATTTTAGACGAGTTCGAATGTTGGTTGATCGATTAGTGTGCCTTACGACTACGTTAGCGATAGCACGAGCGTGGCTCCAAATCGAAGAAACGCGTAGGCGGAGAGTGTACGATTAAGTCTTGGCCATAGAGACGGTAGGATGGTTTGCCTTCAGGAAAGTCTCGAGGACGAGACTTGTTCTGAGTGGTGTATGTTGTAGTGCCCCGTCCCGCAAAGTCAATCGGAGGAATCGAAACGCCGACGGCATTCGGACTTGGCCTTACAACGGCGACTCGAAGACATCGCTCAGGTGGGGGAGTTTCGGTGAACTTGCCTCATCTTTGCCTTCACTTAATAATTCGTGTTTTCAACTGCACAAGTAGGCTAATATAAAAGCTACGAACGCACATAGCTAAGGGAGTAATCCCGACCCGTCGGAATGTCTTAGAACACGAAAAATGGTCCCACGGTCTCAATAGAAGTCGGCTCAGCGTGCTTTGAAAATGACACTCGATCCTTCGTCCCGCGGCTTGGGAGAAGGAAAAGTTGGTATTCGACACAAACGATGAGTTAGCCTAGGTCATAGGCGTCGCCCGCTTAAATGCTCGATAAAGCATGTCCGTTTCCACTGCGCAAGGCTTGGCATAGCCTTGGTTCGTCCCTCGGGTTAAGTTGTAGGCTTGAGTAAGTTAGGCAAAATTATGCCGATCGACCTAAGTCATTCTAAGTGCCGTCCCGCTCGTTCTGCGGGTGTCAAGTCAAATAGTCCCACGATCTCACGGGCCGTCATATAACGTATGACTTGGGTGATAGCGTCACGTAAGACGGAAGTCAGTTACAGGCACGAGCTACGGTTGGCACGATGTAAAGTTAGCCACGGTCCATGGCACTTAAGGAACACGTTTGTTCAAGTTAAGTTGGAAGGCTACAAAGTAGTCGTTCCCTCGAGTTCAATGTAGTTCGAGGCGATCCCTCGGTTGGGAGTCTCGCGTTCCTATCCACGTTAAGTTTCGAGGCGATCCCTCGCGTTCCTATCCACGTTATGTTTCGAGGCGGTCCCTCGGTTGGGAGTCTCGCGTTCCTATCCACGTTATGTTTCGAGGCGGTCCCTCGGTTGGGAGTCTCGCGTTCCTATCCATGTTAA
>JANAVB010003594.1:0-28759 GCA_029216955.1 Iris pallida
GGGAGAGCTGTAGAGCAGTCTTACAGGAGGTGCACCGATCGAGATATTCTATTCATCCTGGTGCTGACAAGATGTACCGTGACTTGCGGGAACATCTTTGATGGCACGGGAGAAGAGGGATGTATCAGTTTTATCTCGATAGCCTAGTTTACCAGTAGGTCAAGGCGGAGTGCCAGAGGCCAGCTGGTTGTTGCAGCGGTTACCCTCTCCGAGTGAAAGTGGGAACATATTACGATGCTTCGTCTCAGGCTACCTCATTCCCAAGGAGAAAGGATGCCATTAGGGTCATCGTAGCAGGCTAACGAAGTGTGAGCACTTCATACCCTTCAAGGTGGGGCTTTCCACCGAGAAGTTGCGGAGCTATACATACAGCAGATAGTTCTCCTACACGGAGTGCTGGTGAGCATCGTATCAGACAGAGACAGCAGATTCATCCCACTATGGAGGAGCTTACAGAAGGAGTTGGGCAGTAGGCTCAAATTCAGTACGGTGTACCACCCGCAGACAGATGGGCAGTCCGAGAGGACGATACATACACTGGAGGATCTACTGAGGACCTGCGTGCTGGACTTTGGAGGATCTTGGGAGAGCCATCTATACTTGGTAGAGTTTTCATACAACAACAGCTACCAAGCCAGTATCGGTATGTCTCCTTTCGAGGTGCTATATGGACGACGATGTCGTACACCGCTCTTTGTGGATGATATTGGAGACAGAGTTATGCTTGGGTCAGAGATGATCACAATGCAGCAGAGAAAGTTGGGATGATCAGAGACAGGCTCAGAGTAGCTCAGGACAGGCAGAAACACTGGCTGATGCTAGTCGCAGACCGATGGAGTTCGCAGACGGTGATATGGTGCAAGTGAAGATATCACCTACTAGAGGTACGATCAGGTTCGGACGAGGAGGGAAGCTGAGCCCCAGATACATAGGGCCATTCGAAGTACTTGGCAGGATCGGAGAGGTAGCTTACAGGGTTGCACTTCCACCCAACCTAGCAATTCACGATGTCTTTCACGTATCTCAGCTGAGGAGATATGTTCCAGACCCCAGTCATGTGCTAGATCATTCGGAGTTGGAGTCGGACCGAGCCTTACAGTTTCTGAGCAGCCAGTGGAGATATTAGACAGAGAGAGAAGAGGCTGAGGAACAAGGTTATACCCTTAGTACGAGTAGCTTGGAACCGTCACTCTCCAGGTGAATCTACTTGGGAGAGGGAGTCGGACATGAGGAGAGATACCCTTACTTGTTCGATCCAACCGCTGCGAGGGACCACCCGTTCCCACTTGATACCTTAGAGGTTAGTTTCGATCAGAGCCTTAGTCATTTGTGCATTGCTTGCTATGTGAGAATATGTAGGGTCTTCAATCCTTGTGAATTTCGAGGACAAAATTTTTCAAGGAGGGAAGACTTGTAAGCCCCTGTTTTTCAAAAATTATTTAGTAGTGTTAATAATTATTAATGCCATTTTTAGCCTTAAAATATTTATTATAATTTTTTAGGATTTTTTCTAGAATTTTTAAATGAATTTTAAATGATTTTTAAATACAAAAATATTAATTTGTAATTTTCTAAAATATTTTAATACCATTTTGTAATTTTTAGAATTGTTTTAATATGGTTTTGTAATTTACTAAATTGTTTCGATATCAGTTTGCAATTACTTAAATATTTTAATTACGGAATACAAATTCTAATTTGCATTTAGACACTGGGAGTACCTATCCGTAATATCCTAAACTATAGGGGCCTAGGTGCTAATTCTCCTCTCACCCACTCCATGTCCGACGACCGACTGCCCGACGGCCACCGCCCACCTTTCCTCCGCCATTTCTAGCTGCCCCCGACCGATTCGACCCCCTATTTAAACCCCCCTCTCCTTCCCCAGACCAAACCCTAACCCTAAATCATCACCCAGCCACCCCCGACCGCCTCGTCGACAGCCCCAAACTCCAAACCCTAAGCCTAACTCCGGCGAGCCTCACCCAGCCCCATCGACGACATTCACCGCTCCCAACCACCACCAGTCGCTTCGCCTCGACGAGACGACCCCAACGCCACCCGAGCGCCGCCTCGTCGACGCCTCCTCTGCCGGCCAGCACGCTCGAACCCACCCCAGTCTAGCCGGACACGTGAGTAACGGGAGTCTTCTCGTGTCATCTGTATCCCGAAGCCACGTGCGTGGTTCACCAGGACACGGGGACACTAGTCCAGTATTTGGACACGTGATTTAGCGTTCGTATGGGTCGTGCATAGCACGGACACGTAGAGTCCTGTGTCCCTAACTGTCCGGACGCAGGATCGACTTTATTATTTTTTTATATGTAATAATTAATTCAAACCTAAATAAATCTAACTAAAACCCTAATCCTAACACAACCCTCGGGCTGACCCCCTGGCCAGCCCGACCTAGCCTAAATACCTCCCCCCCCCCCCGCGCGCAGTGGGCCGAGCTCGAGCCCTTGCTGCTGCGCTTATTTCTTTTTCTTTTTCTTTTCCTTTTTCTTTTCTATTTTTTTTATTTTATATATATATATATATATATATATATATATATATATATATACATATATTTGTATATATATATGTATATACTATATATTGGCAGTATTTTTATATATGTATATGTATTTTTATAATTAGTAAATTTTTATGTATATATTAGTACTTATATACGTATGTGTATATATGTATATATTTTTATATGTATATATATTATTATATATATATACTATTATATATATGTATACAATATTTGTATATATATATACTTTATAATTAAGTATTTTTCTTACATATATATATATATATATAATATATATATATATATATATATATATATATATATATATATATATAAAATATATATATATATATATATATATATATATATATATATATATATATATATATATATGTACTTTTAACATATGTATGTATATATTCACTATGTATAATTTTACCTTATCAAAATATTAATACTTATTTTGCACTTTTTACCAATTTGTATTTTAGTATATTTAAATTACTGCAACCATTTAGTATCCAAGCCTAGCATGAGTTTTTGGACCCAAATGTGTTTTCACACATTCAAGACCTGTACAAGTCATATTGGACTTGATTCATGGCCTTGGGTCCTGTATTTGAACTTTGGTTCAAATTATATACATGGACAAAATACGTAGATAATTAATTATTTTAATTTCAATTTTGTACGATGTTGTTTTTGGATTTCTATAAATACTTAAAGTATTGCTAAAATTCTGGAAAAAATAGTATTTAGATACTATGTTAATTTAGCTAATTTAGTATAATTTTTATAGTATTTAATTTACAGTTTTGTCACTAGTTTGGCATATGAAACCAAAACTCATTTTCTGTATACTTAGAAAAACTAATTTTTATAAAATACTTGTACTGGTTAATAAATTCCAAAAAATTATAATAAATTTCTATAATTAACAAGGATATTTTTGGTACTTTATTTTATGTAAAAATAAGCTTTTTTCCTATCTCAAAAATTGTTAAAATATAATGATCATTTGATTTATTTATTGATTAATTACGACTTGTAACTTTTTGTGCTATTTTGAGTTTTACCCGTATTGAACCTCACCCCTCACTAGTGTAAAGACCTCTAGAAAGTTAGTTAAAGTAGTGTGTCACCCCACATTGGTCTCCTATGCTAAAATTATTATTTTGGCTAGGTGCCCAGTCACAAGTCGTGTTGCACCAATTAGTGTCCTAGTGTTTTAGCTTAGTGTAAAAACTAAGTTTATGTATTTATTTCTACAGTGACGAGTTACCTGACATCTATAACACTTTTATCGCAGCTTGCTTTGCTTTGCTTTGCTAGAGGCAAGTACTTTCTACAAACTTTACATATTGTCACAGAAATGAACTGTTAATTCAACCATGTTAAATGCTGATCCTTGGGATAGCAAGTTAAAATATTACATGTTGTACTTTCCATTACTACCATATTTAGAACAGTCTTTATGTATCTCTCACATGATTAGAACCTGGGGTATGGGGAAACTGATAGTAGTGTACGTGATCATACCCCCTCTACAGTACCGAACAAAGTTTTATTTTATGTTACTGCACCGTAGGCCTTTATCTTAAAGCTGTATTTGTGCATATGTACATCTACCACCTTTACACTTGTACGTATGTACATTTTATTTACATGTGCCCCTGCACATTGTACATCTATTGATCGATCACGTACCTGCTACAGTTTTAAACATTACATATACATCTGTCTCTATGACATATGTGTTCTTGCCATGATAGACTATGTGATGCCATGTTTCCAGTTATTCCTCTTATTTTCATTTCCATGTTTCATATGCTAGTTTGTTAGATTCAGTACTTGCTCCCGTCCTGACAGGATAACGTTGTAGGTGTCCTTACCGAGGAGGAGTTACTCTGCGACTCATATTATGGAGATACTACCGAGGACCCAGCTTTGCCATACGAGGATGTTCCTGTGGGAAGACTTGTCTAGTTTGCATAGCTGCTTGGGATATTTAGAGTAGTCATGTATTAGGCTACATATTTTGTAACTGGACATGTATCCAGTTTTACATTTCAGATCACTTGTACTTTGGACTTATTTCTATATATGAGACGACTTTTGTGTTTGGAGCATTAATGACATTTTATTCACTTATAGAACTGTTAGTACATTTAGTCTTAACTTGTTATCTCTAGAACAGCTTACTGCGTTTTATCTCAACCGCAGGTTGGACATGACTCGGCCCGGCCCAACAATTTGGGTAGCGGGTCGTGACACAAAGCCCATTAGCTAATGCCAAACCCTAACCCTAACATTATTTGGCCAGCCAACACACCTATATTGGGAATCCCCCCTATAAGTATCCTCCTCCATTTAGGGCTAGCCTCTTAGGAAGAACAAAGCTTTGGAAAGAGGTGAGTTTCCATCTTCACAAATCCCTAGAAATTCCATTTTAGCTCCATTTTCCCTCAAACAAATTGTAATAGGTTTTAAATTAAATATTCTTGTTGTTGTTATATATTATTCTCAGATTCAAATCAATTTGGAGAAGTTTGCTAGCAAGAGGAACCCCCCATTTGAGGTTTTTCTTGCATTTGGTCACCTATAGGTAAATCTATGTAAACTTTATTAAATTCTGAATTTCTTTGCATGGAGACTTAGATCTAGGTGTCCCCTAGCTAACCCTAAATTTTCGTGTCATTTTGGACCCATTTCGTGTCCGTATCGGACACGTATCCGACCTAGGTCTAGGGGTTTGATGAAATGCCCCAATGGGCATTTCGATTGATTTTTAGGAAACTAAATGAATAGGAAATTACATTTTGATGTTGCTTATCGATTTCTTTTGGTCTGGGAGTGACATTGTGTCGTGTCGTGTCGGATTCGACACTTGCACAAGCGGGTGCGCGTGCGCGCAGGCAGTGCACGTGTCCTGCCACTCGGGGGCTTTTTCACTTCGGACACGGCACTAGGACACGCGAAACTCGACACACACTATGGGGCAATGACTAACACCACATGTGTCAAGTCTCACGTGTCCCCGTGTCGTGTCGAGTGAGCACGAGGCTCTGCACTGGATTGGAACTGACAGTTCAGTCGGGTTTAAGTGACACTGATACGCAATTTTATCTAGGACACGTGGACACTTTGACTCAGTGCAGACACCTAGACACGAGGACCTATCCTAGGCGAACCTAGGTTAGTGACCTCGAGACACGAACTGTCCTGTGTCGGGTGCACGACACGCGTACACTCGTGCACGAGGCAGTGTGCAGAACAGTGCCTGTGTTGCACTGTTTTGTGTCTTAAATCGTTTAGACACGTTTGTGTCCTCTTGTTTGGACACAAACACATTGTAGGACACATGTATACTCTATATTTTAATTACCAACCCTTAGTTTCATATTTTAGTTTGAATTCAAATCACATTTATCATTTACCCAAATTTCTGAAAACAGTGTATTAATTCCTGAATTTCCAGTTTTGAAAAGTGTCTTTTGGCAATCAATTAAACCTATCTAAATGCTGTTAATGTTTAGTTTTAGTCCCTAATACTACACTCCTATATGTTATCTAACCGTCGTTCAATTTTTGTGTTGTTTAGTGATGTTTTGAATTCGATTTGGGTGTTTGAAAGGTAGGACTGAAAACTAGGATTTTGGACTGAAAATCTGAGTTTGAATGAGTTAAATTCTTTACTTTCCTTTATCAGTATAATTTCTGAACTATGTTAATACATGAATTGATTTTCCTTCCTTCCTTACAATCTGAATTGGTATGTATTAGCTTCCTTTCCTTCATTTCCACTGTCCTCATCACAGCTACACACATTGCCTACTCTCTAACACTCTTAACTGTCCTCATGACAGTTTATACTACTCTCTTCACTGTCACACACTGTTTCACACAAGCTTCACTCTCTAACACACACACTTCTCTCACTCTCTACACACACACACATGCCCTCACTCTAAATACATATGCAGGTACATATATATATATTATAATGTATATGTATGTATATCTATATATATGTAACTCGTGTGTACTAAATATATGTATTATATATATATATATATATATATATATATATATATATATATATATATATATATATATGTGTGTGTGTGTGTGTGTGTGTGTGTGTATGTGTGTGTGTGTGTGTGTGTGTGTGTGTTATGTTTTAGATTATATAAATATATCAATAGGGTATTGTTTAGATATAGATTTTGACATGGTGTATGTGTTAGGGTTGGCCTATAGGCATGATACAGCCTTTGGCATATATGTGAGTCTGTTTGACTAGTGAGCCTAGATTGGGCTTGTATAGCTTTGATTAAATCTAGAATAGACTTGCTAGACTAGTGTAGACTTGTTAGACCTAGTTGACCTAGTTTGACCATAGTTGACCTAGTTTGACTTCTAGAGTTGACCAGAGTTGACCAAGAGTTGACTTTGGCTTAGATTGACCTAGATTCATGTAGAATGCATTGTAGTACTTCATTTTACCATTCTGGACTTGTTGTGACTTGTGTTGTTCTAAATAGGAGCCAGATACCACTCCTCGGACAGTACTTTCATATTGGACACTCAGATACCAGGCGAGTACATTCTCTGATCATTTTATATCCTGCTTAGAATTATTTTCCTGCATTAAATTACTTTACTTGATACTGTCACGTTGGTAACACGGATTAGTACTATATGGATCCCTTCTTGAGATGTTATCCCTTCAAGGAGCATTGGGTACTACATGTTCTGTGCGTTTTACTTACATGGCGTATCACTATGCTTCTTTGGTTCTTTGATCACTTGTGACATATACTCTTATGAACACAGAGTCTTCTTTGAATTCTTATCCCATTTATTGAGTTTTCCAGAATCCTCATTTATGGGACATCCATGTATCACCCCTTGTGGGCCATTACATGGAATCATAACATAACCTGATTGGATCCTTGTGTATTAATTGAGGGTACGGGGGAGTAGAAGTAGACATGTGAATAATATCCAAGTAGTGTAATTCCTAGATCACTCTATAGTATAATTTCTAAAATCTCCTATGCCATTCACATGTTTATGTTGTACTCTGACTCACTAGCCACTGTTAGTTCTTTATTTATAGTAGATATTTCTATTACAGCTCTCTCTCTGTTTACATACTATATTTCCTTTAGTATCTATATCTTACTTTACTGCATGATTATATTTTCTAACCTGCTATGAACTGTTGAGATGTATTGTGCTCGCTCCTGTCCTGACTGGACCTGTTGAAAATATTATAGAGGACGAGGAGGAGGCCTGTATGGATACCTGCTGCAAGACAACTCTAGCTGACGACTTTACCCTACTGCCTAGACTAGCTTAGTTAGGATTTATCTTACTCATGTTGTCTTGAGACTAGTAGCTAGACTTTATTTCTGTCCTTGAGATCTGGGTTGTATATTCTTTCATATTCAGTAGCTGAGACCTTGTACTCTGGATATCTGCTGAGATGTTATCTTAGACTATTTGATCATCTGTGTTTTCCTTGAGTTCTATATCATATCGTGCTTCTTCTTCCTTAGTTGTGATTGAGTTTATTATCTGCTATGTCATCCCCATTCGGGGAGTATAAACTGCTTAGCTTTATATTGTTAGATGTTGTGACCTAGGACAGCGTTCTACTGCCGACACTGCGGCGTAGGCTAGGCGTTGTTACGTTCTCGTACCCTTACAGTGGGTGCGGGTCGTGACAACAACTATACCCTGTTTCCTCCTAGGCCAAAACGTTCCCGTGGTCCCGGGTTGCCGTTCGAGGAAACTATCGCCTTGTCGACAAGTTGTCCATGACCGTACAAAGACATATTTTTAGTCATTAAGATATAGCCTATATTTTCTTTGAAAACTTGATCATTTTATCATGTTCGTGCCCTTGCATTTATCCTTTCATTCGCAACAAAAATTATTGATTGACCTAAGAAGGGGTCGAGAAGAGAAAGGTCAGCTACTCACCTTGAGTTTACTTCAGGCAAGAGAACTTGTTGGTCGCGCTAGACGTCGCCTACGCAATTACCTGAAATCGTACAAGCAACCGATTAGAACACTGTATTATTCAAGAAGTTCGATAGAAAATGTGAGTTCGAAATGTAAGCCATAAAAACCATCGAAAATATTCACGAAAACTCATTCAGAAAACAAAGCTAAAACCAACTCAAGCTGCGTGAAAAACAGAGCAACGGGAGGTCTCTCCCTACTCAACCGCAGAGTCAATCCTTGAGGCGCAACCCGCTGAATATGGGACTTGGTTCCGAAGAAGCCATTCCATAACGTGGATTGGATCTTAATTCAACCGTTCTCGTTCGATCGATTCAATCGATCCTGACCTATCGGTCCCGACCGAATCGATAGCGACAGTGTTCCTTTCTCGCGCACCCCGTGGACGAAGAACGGGGCACTACAATGCTGCCCCAACGTGGTAATTCATTCCCTTGTTCTTGTTTGATATAGGGGTGGATTACTATTCCGATGACAGATTTCGAGCTCCTGTTGGCGATGCAGGTATTATTGGATGTTAGGAAGATTGTGTTGATTATTGGTTATTTGGCTACATTAGTTGTGGATTATTATCGTACATTGGTACCACACGATCCTTACCCTCTTTTACTGTTCATATATGCTATTCCTGTCATATTTTATCCTGCTGGCTTTTCTTCGTCCGTCCTTGAGCCTTTCTTTTTGGTACTTGCTACGGTCTAGGGGTGAGCATTATTCAGTTTTAGACCGAAAATCGAACCGAACCGAATAAGAGATTCGGTTCGGTTTAAAAAAAATTCGATTCGGTTTCGGTTTAAGGAAATCATTAATTCGGTTTTCGGTTTCGATTTAGGTTATCGGGTTCGATTTTGGTTTAAAACCGAAAATTGAATTAGCTCATGTAAAATTACGATAATACCCTCCCTCATCTAACCTAAGTATAAAACAACTTTTTCTTTCTCTTTCTTCATTCTTTAGTTCTCATCCATTCTCATTTCTCACTCAACACTCAAGAGAGCGGCTGCTGGCCTGCTGCTCTTCTCCGAGTTCTCCCCCTCTCTTAAAAACCAAAACCCTAACATCTCTCTTTCTCTCACCGATCACCACCTCTGCCTTCGCCTCCACCTCTCTCTCACCGCCTCCGCCTCTAGTCTCATCGTTATCTCCTCACCGACTCTCGGATCTCTGAGTAACTCCTCTCGGATCTCTGAGTAACCTCACTCTCGGATCTCTGAGTAGCTCCTCACCATAGCTTTGTAAGTATTTTTAATTTTTGTTCCTTTTAATTTTTGTTATATTTTCTTTTTGACTTTACATCTTTTAATTTTTTTATTTTTTCTTGGAAGCCAACGAAATGTTTGTGTGCAAACCTCAGATCTACTTTCTAACTTTACATTTTTTAATTTTTTTTTCTTTTTTTTGGTTATATTTTTCTACTCTTTTTTTTTCTTGGAAGCCAACGAAATGTGTGTGCAAACCTCATATCTACTTTCTAACTTTACATTTTTTAATTTTTTTGTTATATTTTTCTACTCTTTTAATTATTATTTTTTATTTTTTTCTTGGAAGCCAACGAAATGTGTGTGCAAACCTCAGATCTACTTTCTACCTTTATATTTTTAAAATTTTTTGGTTATATTTTTGTACTCTTTTATTTTTTTCCATTTTTTTCTTGGAAGCCAACGAAATGTGTGTGCAAACCTCAGATCTACTTTCTAACTTTACATTTTTTAATTTTTTTTTTTGGTTATATTTTTCTACTCTTTTAATTTTTTTCATTTTTTTCCTGGAAGCCAGCGAAATATGTGTGTGCAAAACTCAGATCTCCTTTCTAACTTTACATTTTTTTAATTTTTTTGGGTTATATTTTTTCTACTCTTTTAATATTTTTTTTCCTGGAAGCCAACGAAATGTGTGTGTGGAAATCTCAGATCTCCTTCCTAACTTACATTTTTAAATTTTGTCCCCCCTGTTTTGGTCATATTTTGCTAATTATTGTGTTTAAACTTTAAGTATATCAATTTTTTTTGGATTCTTGATATTTCTCACAGATCTCCTACACCTTGTAAGTATATAAAATTTTTTATTTTAATTTCTGTTATAAATGTATATTTCCTTGCAATCTCATTTGTTAATACCATCATTTGTTATTTTAATTTCTGTTATAGTTAGTATACTAGGAATATATTTATTGCCCTTTGCTCATACCAACCTCATTTGTTAATTATGCAGGTATTTTGCGATTGGATTCTTTGCTCGGATTTGTCTCCAATCGCTGTAAGAATCACTCTCTGTCTTGTGTCTGGGAATTGGAATGGAATGGAATGTGTGCAGGGAATATTCAATATATGGCTGTGGCTAGAAATTAAAATGGAATATGTGTGCAGGGCCAGTTTGCATAAATGGTGCATTGCTCAATGGCCAGTTTGCCAAAAGCATTATTTGATTTTTGTTGATTGATTGGATATATGCCACATATTTTGTTTGCAGGACAGTTCTCGGAATGGAAGTTTGCCAAAAGCCTTGAATTGTCGATTGCTTGACTTTTTTTTGATGATTGATTTGGTTTTTTTTTTTGACTTACAAGTGAAATATGCAATGGATATATGCCTACATGATTGATTAATTTTTTGTTAGATTTTCTGTTTACAAGTAAAGTTTTAGATTGATAAGAACAGAAAATTACTTGTTAAAAAATTGATTTTCTGATTTTGCTTTACAAGTAAAACTTTATCTTATATGATATTTACAAATTAATAGGTCATTTATTGCGTCAAATAATTCAAGTTCATGGCATCAACATCATACTCGTGCAATGTGCATTTTTTTATCTTTATTTTGATTTTCTGATTTTTCTTTAGAATTGAAATGTTTTGTTGCTTTTATGTTTATTTTAGATGTCAAATGAAGCGGAGCCTATTGACCTTGAGGTCGGGGTTGTGGGTGGCACAAGTTCCCATGCCACAAATGACCCTGTCACAACTAATTCTAAACTCAAGGTCAAAAATAAGCGTATTGGTAAACGAAGAGCTCCTTATTGGAGTGACTTTAAAGAATTTCTTGAGAATGGGCACCCAAAGGCGGCATATAAATTCTGTAAAAAAGAATACTATTGTCACCCCGTAATTAATGGGACCACCTCAGTTAGAAATCATTGGCTTATATGCCCCCTCAATCCGAAGCACAAAGGTCCTTCTCAATCAATATTGAATATGCAATGCGTTGGGAAGGGCAAGCAAACTCTCACTAGTTGGCAATTTAATCAAGAACATACAAGGAATGCGTTGACTTATATGTTAATTGTCGATGAACTTCCTTTTCGGATTGTTGAGGGTGAGGGCTTCAAACGCTTTGTTTCTAGTGCATGTCCTATGTTTGGTGTACCATCGAGATGGACCGTAGCACGAGATTGCTACAGTCTTTACACCAATGAGAGGTCTAAGTTGAAGACTTATTTCAAGAAGTCCAATCAAAGGGTCTGTCTTACGACCGATACATGGACGTCTATCCAAAAGATAAACTATATGTGTCTTACGAAACATTATATTAATGATGACTGGGAACTAAAGAAAAATATTATCAACTTTTGTCCAATTTCTAGTCACAAAGGCGAAGCTATTGGTAGGGATGTAGAGTCGTGTTTGATTGAATGGGGCATTGACAAAATTTTCACAATTACCGTTGATAATGCTAGCTCTAATGATGTCACTCCCCGATCCTGGAATACGTATTTTAATACGTAAACCGATAAATTATATTTACCTTGTATTTATACGATATTTATTATGCAGTATTTCTTCATGCATTTTCCAAAAATATTCGACAAAATATTATTTCCTAATTTATTTTCTGCATTTGGGCCTATAGTTTTGGCTCATTTGGGTAACCTATTTTTGGTTCACCAATGGTTCATCATGAACCCTTTGGTTCATCATAAACCCATGGGTCCAAGATCTTTATATATATAACTCAACTCATTCTCTCTCCTCTCATTATTTCCTCTCATTTATTTCCTCCACCAACCAAGGCAAGTACCAACTTGCTCAAGAGATGGATCCATATTTTGTCATTGATTTCTTACAAAACTATTTGCCAAAACATGTTCTTCTCCTCAATCTATACTAGTTTAAAACTTGGAAATTTCCATTTTGAAGCTTTGATTTTTGTAGATCTAAGTTTTAATCATTTTCGGATTTTGCATGGTTTGATCTACTTTAGTTGGATTTTATGGGTTTTTGATGCTTCCATGTGGAAGAGCATTCCATTTCACCCAAGATGGAACTTTGGAAATCCGGATTTGGAGTTCGGATGGCAAGTTGTGATGTTTTGAAGCTTTGAGGTTCAACCATGGTGTTCTTGCTGTTTGGAGAAGACAGTGAGCAGTGTGTCGAGCTGCTTAGCTTACGCACACTGAACGCAGCCTTGAGTACGCTTCCTGTAGGAAGCTGTCTCTCCTTGAGCTTGCGTGACTTTTCACGCAGCTCTCTCCTTGAGCTTGCGTGACTTTTCACGCAGCTCTCTCTCCTTGAGCTTGCGTGACTTTTCACGCAGCTCTCTCCTTGAGCTTGCGTGACTTTTCACGCAGCTCTCTCCTTGAGCTTGCGTGACTTTTCACGCAGCTCTCCCCTTGAGCCTGCGTGACTTTTTCACGCAGCTCTCCCCTTGAGCCTGCGTGACTTTTCACGCAGCTCTCCCCTTGAGCCTGCGTGACTTTTCACGCAGCACTTCTCTTGAGTCTGCATGACTTTTCACGCAGCTCTCCCCTTGAGCCTACGTGACTTTTCACGCAGCTCTCCTCTTGAGTCTGCATGAATTTTCACGCACGCTGCCTTGAGTGAGCCTGCGTGACTTTTCACGCACGCTGCTTTGAGTGAGCCTGCGTGACTTTTCACGCACGCTGCCTTGAGTGAGCCTGCGTGACTTTTTACCCCTTGAGCGTGCGTGTTTTTGTGCGTACGCTTTTGATATTTTATTAGATATTATATGCCCATTTTATATCCTTACGCCTTTTGTCCCGAGCATGATATGAGCACTAATGTGACCCCGAAGAACAAAGTGTTCCTACCCGATACCTGTACCTGAATGTCCCAGTTCTTGTTCATGCTCGACAAATGACTCGTAACTCCACGTGGCGTATTTGCAACGATGCATTACACTAAGGAGGGTAGAACATGTTGACATACTAATTGACATGGATCCTCTTTGGGGTACTCGTACTAAAGTACGACTTTAGGAGGATAATCATGCAGGCCATAGCATGTGAGTCCAAGATTTCACCTAGGGTTAAATTAGGCAACTAAATATACTAGATGCATGGGGAGGGCAAAATCCCGAGATCGTGTTACACCAGCCGCCTTGAGATATTGTCTTGACGCGCCGGCTGGTCTCCACGGATACTGTGTCATCCGCAACGAGCGGATGACTGTATCCGATTAATTCCTGCTATATATTACATGTCTTGGCAAGGTGGCCTTACGAGGGACCTGTGCTCAATGACACCTGTCTTCTCGAACCCCTGGGTTGGCTAGCCTTGCTTGAAAGATACGATCTGAGGATTTTCTAATAACATGACGCGAGGATAACCTCGTTCCACTAGAAACGCGTAGACTTGATTGGCCGTGAGAACGACTTGCTTGTATCCTATTACCTTCCGCGAATAACTGAGGGAAGCAGACTGTCATGGTACGTGATCCAACCCATGTTCTTGTTTGATTTTTGGGTTGGTTATCGTACTATGACAGGCTGTGGACCGAAGTTATGAGCGGAAGACTTATTCTGGTTGTGAAGTGCTACTTCTGTGAATGACTGAGGAACATGGTCTATCATGGTACATGATCTAACCCATGTTCTTGTTTGATTATTGGGTTGGTTATTGTGCTGCGATAGGCTATTGACCGAAGTCACGATCAGGAGATTTTATTGTTATTACCTTTTTAACTTATGTAAAAGTTATAGAGTACGACACGTCCCGACTCCATGCGACACCTTTTGTCCTTGTTTGGTTGTAAGGGTGCCATATGGGTTCGAGGATGTTGCGCTACCCCATAATAGTTACATAAGTATTACTATTATCAATCATTCTATTATCTGGGTTTTTAATCTTAACTCTTGTGCCCCTTTGGCGGTACTTGCTATTCGGGGCTGACCCCGCTGGTTTTGTTTGGCCAGATCTCGTAGCAGAGCCGGAGGACACGATCTTCCTTCCTGACATCCATGGTGCATACTAGGAGCATGGCGGTTCGGGGACTAGAGTGGGTTTCTTCTCCACCACTCCTGCTTATACTTTTACGGCGCTTAGCCACCGGCACCTGTTAGCCGGATTACATGATATTTTGTGTCAGTACATAATTGTAATTAAACAGACTGCAGCTGTGTATAATTTTGTACTTCTGACTCTCTGAGATAGCTAAATTATAAAGCTAGTCTCTCATGACCATTTTGATGAAGCGTCGGGAACGCCTTACTGCTTTATCTTTAATGTTCATTTCATTGCTGATGTGACTTGATTGATTGAGACATAGAACTCTGTGGGACCATAGGAGACTTGATTGTAGCATGTACCCCCTAGTCTCTCGACAGCCACGATCGCCGTATGACGTCACGTACCTCATATGGAGTAGCTAGCCTAGTCCATCTCTGTATTTCGGTACTGGGGCGTGACAAGGTTTTTTTGGTGGCCCATGCAGGTCTAATTTTCAGACTTGTAGGGTATTGCAAATTATTAGGAGTCTCAATCAAAACTTGTTCCCCTTGAAATTCCGTTTCGAATTCTCTGTCCTTGCCTTGATCTCTAACCTGACTTGCATCCTCGAAATCTTCCTCGTTCGGACTTGATAATCTTATATCTTTCTCTATAGGGGTGCTTCATTCTCAGTAGCGGGTGAGGCCCAAGAGGAAGAGCAGCGAGAGCATGGCTCGACTGGGCACCAGCAGGGGAGAGAACCTTCCCCAGAACGGACACGAGCAGAAATGGAACCAGAGACAGTGCAGCCGCCGGTCATTAAAACTCTTGTAGCACCAGCAGCGACGGCAGTACCAGACGCCGTAGCACTCCTGGAGATCATCCGGGGGTTTCTTGTCACTAACCAACAGCAACAGACTCGGCAGCAGGAGCTGAACGTGTTGCTGAACCAAGGGATTCAGTTAGCTCTTGAGAGGAGTGTCGGGGCTGACTCGGGAGCATCAGGAAGGTTTCGTCGCTTGAACCCGAGGTATTTTGATGGTACGGAGGATGCCATCACTGCGGATGCATGGATTCAAGATATTGAAGCCATTCTTGTGGCAGCCAAGGTTCCAGATGATGAGAAGGTTGATCAGGTCAAATTGGTACTTCAGGATCTTGCCCGCGACTGGTGGATATCAGAAGAAGTTGGTGCAAGACGCCCTATTCGTTGGACCACCTTCAGTAACAGATTCAAGGCCAAGTATTTTGGCGTAGTAGCTCGATATGAGCTCCAGCAGAAGTTTATCAGTCTCAAGCAAGCATACAAGACCGTAGATGGGTATGCAGCAGAGTTCTGCAGATTGTGCCATTTTGCACCAGCAATGGTGGCAACAGAGCCAGAGAAAGCTATGAGGTTCCAGCAGGGACTTCATTTGGAACTATTACAGCTTGTGGAAGGACACGACTACCAGACGTTTGACGCTGTTTTGACGGCCGCTCGGAGGCACGAGCTTACCCAGCAGAGGTTGGCATCGAGGACAGAAGGTCAGAAGAGATCTCATTCCCAGGTTGGAGGAGGAGCAATACAGCGAACATCGGCACCAGCACCCGGTGTACGTATTCATGATGTAGGAGCACCGCGAAGGACGGTCGTGTCAACTAATATAGCGCCAGTTCGGCATCAGCAGCCGAGGAACCAACAATAGCGTCAGGGAGCACCCCAGGGCTGTACATTCTGTGGGAAGGCAGGGCACACGAGGAAGGTGTGCCGGTCAGCGAATGGCTTATGCTTGAGGTGTGGTAGTTCAGACCACCGTATCTCCACTTGTCCTGTGATGCAGAGGCCAGGAGGGCCAGCTCAGCAGTTTCCATCGTTGCCAGCTCCGATGGCAACCCCGAGTAGAGGGCCAGTATTAGCAGTAAGGCCCCTAGCCCAGCGTCTACCAACGCAGGCTCAGATGTTCCACCAGGCACAGGAAGCCGAAGACCCTCAAAGGCAGCAACAGCATGGTCGAGGAAGGCCGCAACAAGGAGCTCAGCGGGGCCAGGGACAGGCTCTCACATTATCCTTGGGAGAGGCTCTAGCGTCTAGTGACGTGGTGGCAGGTAAAATTCTCGTCACCTCATTTCCCGCTGTAGCATTATTTGATTCAGGCGCTACTCATTCATTCATCTCTGCACAATATGCTACACGGATTGGATTAGAGTTTGAGGCATTGCCGAAGAGGATGGATATACTCACCGGCAATGGGCTCGTAGAAGTTAGCAGAGTGCGCTTTTCATGTCCGGTGGAGGTGTGTGGGCATTTACTGCCCGCATCATTGATTGAATTCCCTATAGGGATTTTTGATGTCGTTCTTGGCATGGACTGGTTGAGAGACAGTCATGCGACAATTGATTGTAGAGGAGGTAGGGTCATATTCAGCGTTCCTGGGAGGGAGCAGTTCATCTTTACTCGAACCTTGAAGAATCAGGCCGGAGGCGTCATCTCAGCAGCAGTGTCAGAGCTAGAACAGATTCCGAGGGTGGTCGAAGATTTTCTCGACGTCTTTCCTGATGAGCTCCCAGGGATACCCCCAGTCAGAGAGGTAGAATTTAGCATTGAGTTGAACCCTGGAACGAGGCCTATTGCAGACAGAGTTTACAGAATGTCGCCATCAGAACAGGATAAGTTGTATCAACATGAAGAAGAGTTGAAGTCTAAGGGATTCATCCGAGACAGTAAATCGCCCTGGGCCATGCCAGTGATTCTAGTTCCCAAGAAGGATGGGTCGACGAGGATGTGCATCGACTACCGCAAGCTGAATGCAGTAACAGTGAAGAATAAGTACCCACTACCAAGGATTGATGACCTGTTTGACCAGTTGAGCAAGGCTAGCATCTTTTCCAAGATCGATCTTCGGTCAAGATACTATCAAGTAAGAGTTCGGGAGCAAGACATACCGAAGACAGCATTTAGATCAAGATATGGGCATTATGAGTTTTTAGTAATGCCCTTTGGACTAACCAACGCCCCCGCAGTATTCATGGATTTAATGAACCACATCTTTCTGCCGTATTTGGATAAATTTGAGGTGGTGTTCATAGATGACATTCTTGTCTATTCCAGCAGTGAAGAGGAGCATGAGAAAAATCTTAGGACTGTCTTACAGACATTGAGGGAGCATCAACTTTATGCGAAGCTCGACAAGTGTGAATTCTGGTTAGATCACATTTCGTTCCTGGGGCATGTAATTTCTGGGGCAGGAGTGTCAGTGGATCCGAAGAAGATTGAGGTCGTAGAGCATTGGCCAGTCCCGAGAACGGTTGCAGAAGTGCGAAGTTTCTTAGGATTAGCTGGTTACTACAGAAGGTTCGTGGCGGACTTTGCCAAGATCTCTGCGCCCTTAACGCGTTTGACGCACAAGGACGTAGAGTTTGTTTGGTCAGCTAGCTGTCAGGCATCATTTGAAGAATTGAAGAAGAGATTGATCTCAGCCCCGATCTTGACGCTTCCAGTAGGAGCGGGAGGCTTTACAGTATATTGTGACGCATCTGGGAAGGGTCTTGGATGTGTATTGATGCAGCACGGAAAGGTGATAGCATATGCGTCTCGACAGCTTCGAGACCATGAGAAGAATTACCCGACTCACGATTTGGAGTTAGCAGCTGTGGTGTTTTCACTCAAGTTGTGGAGGCATTATTTATACGGGGATCGGGTAGAGATCTATACTGATCATAAGAGTTTGAAATACGTATTCACGCAGCGAGATTTGAACATGAGGCAGAGAAGATGGTTAGAACTACTGAAGGATTTCGACTTAGATCTTCAGTATCATCCAGGCAAGACGAATATAGTTGCAGATGCACTGAGTAGGAGAGAGTGCCTTTATCTTGACCTCGTAGAAGCATATTTTAGAAGACCTTCAGAGTATGAGAATCGAAGTAGTTTTGCCAAGGGATATAGGAAGAATGACCAGTATGCAGATTCAGTCAACCTTAGTAGAGAGGATAAGGACAGCACAAGCAGGAGATCCACAGATTCAGAAGTTGCGATCGGAGTGTGAATCAGGCCGTAGAAAGGATTTAGTGATTCATGAAGATGGTACGCTCAGGTTTGGAAACAGACTCTGTGTACCGAGTGAAGACCTTCGGCAAGAAGTTATGTCCGAAGCTCATAGTTCTATTTACTCCATTCATCCTGGAGGGACGAAGATGTATCGAGATATCAGGCAGTACTTTTGGTGGAATGGCATGAAGAGAGAGATAGCGAGATTTGTATCCAAGTGTCTGGTATGTCAGCAGGTGAAAGTCGAGCAGCAGAGACCAGCGGGATTGCTACAGCCGCTTCCTATCCCAGAATGAAAATGGGAGCACATCACGATAGATTTTGTGACCGGTTTACCTAGATCCCCGGCTGGCAAGAATGCAGTCTGGATAATAGTAGATCGACTCACGAAGGTCGCTCATTTCCTTCCCTTCCGAGTTGGACAGACTACTGAGCAGTTAGCAAAAATGTACATGAAGCAGATAGTAAGGCATCACGGTGTTCCAGTTAGTATAGTATCAGATCGGGATACGCGGTTTACTTCCCATTTTTGGCGAAGCTTACACCAAAGTTTGGGAACCAAGTTAAGATTCAGTACTGCTTATCATCCACAAACTGACGGGCAATCAGAAAGAACCATTCAGACGTTAGAAGATATGCTACGGGCGTGTACCTTAGATTTTGGCAGATCTTGGGAGGATCACCTTCATCTAGTAGAGTTCTCCTATAACAACAGCTATCAGGCTAGCATTCAGATGGCCCCGTTCGAAACATTGTACGGAAGGAAGTGCAGGTCCCCTTTGGCATGGGACGACGTCGAAGAACGGAAGTTGTTGGGACCAGAGATGATCACGCAGACTGTGGAGATAGTTAAGTTGGTCAGAGAGCGCCTTCGAGTTGCACAGGACCGACATCGTCATTGGGCAGATCAGCATCGTAGGCCTCTAGAGTTCAGAGTTGGCGACCAAGTGTTTCTGCAAATTTTGCCTACTCGGGATATCATCAGATTTGGAACCCGAGAAAAGCTTAGTCCAAGATACGTTGGTCGTTTTAAGATTCTCGCTCGGGTAGGCTATGTGGCTTATCGACTTGCCCTTCCGCCTTCGTTAACTGGCATACATGATGTGTTTCATGTGTCCCAATTACGTGGGTATGTCCCAGATCCGAGTTATGTCCTCGATCATTCTGAGTTAGTCGTTGGTACCGACTTAACTTACGAGGAACAACCCGTGTCTATTTTGGACCGGCGAGAGAAGGTACTCAAGAATCGGACGATAAGCCTTGTCTGTGTTTCTTGGAACCATCACTCTTCGGAAGAGTCAACCTGGGAGCGCGAGGACGAGATCAGATCTCGATATCCGTATTTGTTTGACCAATAAGGTATATTTTTGCACCTTATTGACACGATTCCATGCTTATCTGCACCTGCTTGTTTTGCACTTTGTGATGTATGATAATAACTGCTATGATAGTTAACTTGTATATGATTGTGCCTTGCTTGTCCTGATTTCACTATCCTGTCTTGGCTGGAATTCCGAGGACGAAATTTTTCTAAGAAGGGTAGAGATGTCACTCTCCGATCCTGGAATACGTATTTTAATACGTAAACCGATAAATTATATTTACCTTATATTTATACGATATTTATTATGCAGTATTTCTTCATGTATTTCCCAAAAATATTCGACAAAATATTATTTCCTAATTTATTTTCTGTATTTGGGCCTACAGTTTTGGCTCATTTGGGTAACCTATTTTTGGTTCACCAATGGTTCATCATGAACCCTTTGGTTCATCATGAACCCATGTGTCCAAGATCTTTATATATATAACTCAACTCATTCTCTCTCCTCTCATTATTTCCTCTCATTTATTTCCTCCACCAACCAAGGCAAGTACCAACTTGCTCAAGAGATAGATCCATATTTTGTCATTGATTTCTTACAAAACTATTTGCCAAAATATGTTCTTCTCCTCAATCTATACTAGTTTAGAACTTGGAAATTTCTATTTTGAAGCTTTGATTTTTGTAGATCTAAGTTTTAATCATTTTCGGATTTTGCATGGTTTGATCTACTTTAGTTGCATTTTATGGGTTTTTGATGCTTCCATGTGGAAGAGCATTCCATTTCACCCAAGATGGAACTTTGGAAATCCGGATTTGGAGTTCGGATGGCCAAGTTGTGATGTTTTGAAGCTTTGAGGTTCAACCATGGCGTTCTTGCTGTTTGGAGAAGACAGTGAGCAGTATGCCGAGCTGCTTAGCTTATGCACACTGAACGCAGCCTTGAGTACGCTTTCTGTTGGAAGCGTGTCTCTCCTTGAGCTTGCGTGACTTTTCACGCAGCTCTCTCCTTGAGCTTGCGTGACTTTTCACGCAGCTCTCTCTCCTTGAGCTTACGTGACTTTTCACGCAGCTCTCTCCTTGAGCTTGCGTGACTTTTCACGCAGCTCTCTCCTTGAGCCCGCGTGACTTTTTACGCAGCTCTTCCCTTGAGCCTGCGTGACTTTTTCACGCAGCTCTCCCCTTGAGCCTGCGTGACTTTTCACGCAGCTCTCCCCTTGAGCATGTGTGACTTTTCACGCAGCTTTCCTCTTGAGTCTGCGTGACTTTTCACGCAGCTCTCCCCTTGAGCCTGCGTGACTTTTCACGCAGCTCTCCTCTTGAGTCTGCGTGACTTTTCACGCACGCTGCCTTGAGTGAGCCTGCGTGACTTTTCACGCACGCTGCCTTGAGTGAGCCTGCGTGACTTTTCACGTACGCTGCCTTGAGTGAGCCTGCGTGACTTTTTACCCCTTGAGCGTGCGTGTTTTTGTGCGTACGCTTTTGATATTTTATTAGATATTATATGCCCATTTTATATCCTTACGCCTTTTGTCCCGAGCATGATATGAGCACTAATGTGACCCCGAAGAACAAAGTATTCCTACCCAATACCTATACCTGAATGTCCCAGTTCTTGTTCATGCTCGACAAATGACTCGTAACTCCACGTGGCGTATTTACAACGATGCATTACACTAAGAAGGGTAGAACATGTTGACATACTGATTGACATGGATTCTCTTTGGGGTACTCGTACTAAAGTATGACTTTAGGAGGATAATCATGCAGGCCACAGCATGTGAGTCCAAGATTTCACCTAGGGTTAAATTAGGCAACTAAATATACTAGATGCATGGGGAGGGCAAAATTTCGAGATCGTGTTACACCAGCCGTCTTGAGATATTGTCTTGACGCGCCGGCTGGTCTCCACGGATACTGTGTCATCCGCAACGAGCGGATGACTGTATCCGATTAATTCCTGCTATATATTACATGTCTTGGTAAGGTGGCCTTACGAGGGACCTGTGCTCAATGACACCTGTCTACGCGAACCCCTGGGTTGGCTAGCCTTGCTGGAAAGATACGATCTGAGGATTTTCTAATAACATGACGCGAGGATAACCTTGTTCCACTAGAAACGCGTAGACTTGATTGGCCGTGAAAACGACTTGCTTGTATCCTATTACCTTCCGCGAATAACTGAGGGAAGCAGACTGTCATGGTACGTGATCCAACCCATGTTCTTGTTTGATTGTTGGGTTGGTTATCGTACTATGACAGGCTGTGGACCGAAGTTATGAGCGGAAGACTTATTTTGGTTGTGAAGTGCTACTTCTGTGAATGACTGAGGAACATGGTCTATCATGGTACATGATCCAACCCATGTTCTTGTTTGATTATTGGGTTGGTTATTGTGCTGCGATAGGCTATCGACCGAAGTCATGATCAGGAGATTTTATTGTTATTACCTTTTTAACTTATGTGAAAGTTATAGAGTACGACACGTCCCGACTTCATGCGGCACCTTTTGTCCTTGTTTGGTTGTAAGGGTGCCATATGGGTTCGAGGATGTTGCGCTACCCCATAATAGTTACATAAGTATTACTATTATCAATCATTCTATTATCTGGGTTTTTAATCTTAACTCTTGTGCCGCTTTGGCGGTACTTGCTATTCGGGGCTGACCCTGCTGGTTTTGTTTGGCCAGATCTCGTAGCAGAGCCGGAGGACACGATCTTCCTTCCTGACATCCATGGTGCATACTATGAGCATGGCGGTTCGAGGACTCGAGTGGGTTTCTTCTCCACCACTCCTGCTTATACTTTTGCGGCGTTTAGCCACCGGTACCTGTTAGCCGAATTACATGATATTTTGTGTCAGTACATAATTGTAATTAAACAGACTGCAGCTGTGTATAATTTTGTACTTCTGACTCTCTGAGATAGCTAAATTATAAAGCTAGTCTCTCATGACCATTTTGATGAAGCGTCGGGGACGCCTTACTGCTTTATCTTTAATGTTCATTTCATTGTTGATGTGACTTGATTAATTGAGACATAGAACTCTGTGGGACCATAGGAGACTTGATTGTAGCATGTACCCCCTAGTCTCTCGACAGCCACGATCGCCGTATGACGTTACGTACCTCATATGGAGTAGCTGGCCTAGTCCGTCTCCGTATTTCGGTACTGGGGCGTGACAAATGACGTTGCCATTACTTATTTAAGCAAAAAGTTTACGCAACAGGAAAATAGCATTCTTCAATGCAAGTATTTACACATGCGTTGCATTGCACATATTATCAACCTTGTTGTGGTAGACGGATTGAAAATGATGTCTCCTTCGGTTGCTCGTGTTCGAAAGGCGGTTAGTTATGTGAGACAATCTCCTTTCCAGTTCCAAAAGTTTAAAGATTGTGCTCAAATCAAAAAAATAGAAAGCAAAAAATTATTATGTCTTGATGTGAGCACTTGTTGAAATTCAACATATCTGATGTTGGACACGGCTCAAAGGTTTCAAAGAGCCTTTGAGAGATTCCAAGACGAAGATCTTTTATTCAAAAGGGAACTTGAGAGTGAGGGGTTGTTTCCAAACGAAGAGGATTGGATGAATGCTAGAAGGTTGTGTACATTTTTAGAGCATTTCTATGAATTCACTTTACGTGTATCCGGCTCTTTGTATGTCACTTCTAACAAATTTTTTGAAGAAATTGCATCTATTGACTTTCTCTTGAAGAATGCTAAGAGTAACGATGACTTCGAGTTGTCTACAATGGCGGATAAGATGAGAGAGAAATATGACAAGTATTAGGGGGACGTCGAGAAGATGAATATGGTTGTCTTCATTGCACCACTTTTTGATCCACGACAAAAGTTTGCATATGTGGAATGGTGGCTATATCAACTCTATGGTAAATCAAAGGGTGATACCACGATAGAGGAGGTAAAAATGGTTGCTTACTCTATGTTTGAAGACTACAAGAAGTTGTATGCACCGATAGTTGCTTCAACAACTAATAAAATGACCGAATCTCCTATCATCGAAGAGCGTCCAATATTTAACTTAAAAAATATGATGAATGCTTAATATAAAAAATCATAAATTGAAAACTGGTGGTTGTGATAACAAATCTGAGTTGGATCGTTATTTTGTCGAGCCTACCGAAGCCGATGAAGATGAGAATCCCAATTTTGATCTTTTGGCTTGGTGGAAGATCAATTCTCTTCGTTTTTCTATCCTTTCAAGAATGGTTCGTGATGTCTTAGCTGTCCCAATATCTACAGTAGCTTCGGAAAGTGCATTTAGCACCGGTGGTCGGGTGCTTGATGTATTTAGGAGCTCTTTGACACCCAAAATTGCTCAAAGTCTTATTTGTTTTCAAGATTGGTTTAAGACTGGTTCCGATCGATCTATTGTTACTAATCTTGAAGAAAACTTGGAATCACTAGATAAACTTGAAAGAGGTATAATTTTAGTTATTAAACTTTTATCGCATTATGTTGTTTTTAAGTTCTACTTCATTATTTGTATTTATTTTTGTTCTCGTGTTATTTTTTTATACTTGTATAGATTTAAGTCAACTAACTACGAGGGGCTCAACCTCCAGCGATGTTTGAAGATTTGGTTTATGGATTGACTGGTTTGGGTTATGTAATTATTAAACAATCTATCACTGCACTGTGCAGTTTGTGCACTCTATAGTCTGTAGTGTGTTCTGTGCAGTATGCACTGCAGAATTCATTTTGGGATTTTGGATTCTCTGGACCTAATATTTCAGTTTGGATTAAGGTTTGGTTGTAACTGTTAAATTATTAATTGTTGTACTTGTGTATTACGTTTACATTTACTTGTTTTATTTCCTTATAAGTTACTAACAAATATGTAAAGGATGTGGCGATGATGATTTGGCAGTAAACATCATACAGATACTACAATGTATCTATTTTTGATGTAGAAATTGCCATGCTGAGCTTTCAAAGTTCAAATCCACTTGCTTATCTATGCAAATTTTGAACATGCACATTTTTGAACATCGGATAGATGGAAATCCATAGAAAGGTGATAAAGGTTTGTGTTCTTCATTTTGTGTCTATCATTTACTTGTTTTACTTGCTAACAAATATGTGAAGAAAAGGTGATAAAAGTGTGTGTTCTTCATTTCAATTTTAGTGTCAGATTCACTACTTACTGTTTCTGTTATCTGAAGTTTTGACCAATGGCTCTTCTTGGTCCAATGATTTGGTGAAAATATCACCCCCTTACATGCTTCATTGATAAAGCAACTCATGGGCATTTGCAGTTTGATTACAAGTTGATGAATTAGTTTGTAATGCTGCAATATTTTTGCAAGTTGTATTGCTGAATATTTTTTTTTGCAAGTTGTATTGCTGCAATTATTAGTTATCATTTGTGTATGTAATTATGAGCAGTGTGATTGCAACTAGGGCTTGGATTTACAAGCAACATTTTGGACTTGGATTACAAGCAGTTTGTATATTATGTTAGATTACAAGCAGTTTGTATATTGTCTAATTATGAGCAATGTGACTTCAACAAGGACTTGGATTTACAAGCAGTTTTTTTGGTACAAGCTGTTTTTGGACTTGGATTACAAGCAGTTTGTATGTTGTGTTAGAGATTACAAGCAGTTTGTATGTTGTGTAATTATGAGCAATGTGACTTCAACTAGCAGTTTGTATGTTGCGTAATTATGAGCAATGTGACTTCAACTAGCAGTTTGTATGTTGTGTAATTATGAACAGTTTTTGGGTGCAATTTTGTATAGTTTTCTGGACTTGGATTACAAGCAGTTTATATGTTGTGTAATTATGAGCAATGTGACTTCAACTAGGACTTGGATTTACAAGCAGATTTTTTGGGTGCAATTTTGTATATTGTGTTAAAAAAATTTATTTAAAGCCCATAAACCGAGTGTGGGGCTCGGCCCAACTGTTTTTGTGTTTATACTGTGTATAACTGTAAGCACTTTTTTGGGTGCAATTTTGGATATTTTGTGTTAAATTTTTTTTTATTTAAAGCCCACAAAACAAACTTTTGGCCCGGCCCATTATTCAAAATGGCCCAACCGAATAAACCGATTAGACCGATTAAACCGAACCTATTATTTCGGTTCGGTTTAAATCGGTTCTCCCTCAATTCGGTTCGGTTTCGGTTGTATTTTTCCTGAATTCGGTTCATTCGGTTTATGAAATTTCGGTTCGGTTGAAACCGATTAGACCGAATACTCACCCCTAGGCCTGACCAACCCTGGATTGTTCCCAGATTGCCTGACCGACCCTGTGGATCTTCCAGACTTGACTTGGGAGATGTGCTTCAGTTTCCGACCATGATAGGAGCTGTGGAAAGGTATACTCATCTACATTATTATCCGGTACTGTAGATTTTCTGATTATCATGAGTACTTTCTGCTTTCCAAATGATTCTCTCTTGCTTAGTGATTGCATGTGAATATGAGATCGGATTTAGGCCATAGATTGATATCATGCTAGGATACCCAGCAAGATTGACAGCCGTCATCGTCGTATAATATTTTCGTACTTTATACGGTGTAGCTGGCCGACGTCCGTCCCCGTATTTCGGTACTGGGGCATGACAAAGTCCACATTCACGTCACTTAGCTCCATTTGTCATTGAAACAATACGTGTGATTTAAAGTACTAAGCTGATTGGAGGGGATTGGAAGGATTATGATTTGAGCAAAATAAAAAGTATCCCTCTCTTAGTATTTAGTATATTCGATGTAGATTGCAATGACACAAGATTAGTATGAATTGAAGTTACTTTTTTTTTATATAGGACTTTATTTGATGTCAAATACAACGGACGAGCCAAACACATCCTACTCCAAATGAACATTCTTTAAACATGCTATTCATTTGAGGGTTTAAATGGACGTATCCAAAAAAATGAGCATTCCGAAAATAAATATATAAGCAAACGTTTATCGTGAAATTCAGAATGGTCTACCCATATTCTTAACCAAAGCTTGTATGGGTAAGTTCCATATCTGCTATTACCCGACCCGATAGTATTCCCTACTTGTATATGAGAATTTATCGAGATCCCCAAATTCTGATCCAAGAGGGAAGAGAGGGATGAAAGAGACGAGTCTATCGTCGAGCGATCCCCTTGGCCTTAAGTCACTTCCATCCCCAACTCACTTAACTCTCACTTTTATAATGACAAATGCCCACCATAAAGTCTGTATTCATGACATTTAGTTCCACTTGTCATTGAAACAAGACGTGTGATTTAGGGGACGTTTGGTATGCGGAATACTATATAGCCGGGAATTTTATATTCCCGAGAATCAAATTCCAAGGAATTAAATTTCCGGGAAAATTATATTCCCATGTTTGGTGACAATATAAATATTCCCGGAAAAAAAAATAAAAAATAATAATAACGAAAAAAATGAACAAATATAAAAAAACCGATAAAAGGACAAAAAATCGGTAAAAACGAAAAAATCGTAAAAACGACAAAATAACAAAAAACGAAAAAAAAAAAGATGAAAAACGACGAAAAATCGGTTTTAAAACAACAAAAATGACAAAAAGCGACAAAAAATGTAAACGAAAAAAAAAACAAAAAAGGGGTAAAAAAACGAAAAATAACCAAAACACGACAAAAACGACATAAAATCGGAATAAAATAAAACGACAAAAAAATAAAAACGGCAAAAACGACCAAAAAAAATCGGTTTTTAAAACGACAAAAAATCGGTTTAAAACAAGTACATCTAAATGCATTTCCAGTTACAGAAACTACTTGAATCACTTAGGGGGCGTTTGGTACGCGGTATTTTTTTTATTCCCGGGGAAAATTTAAGATGGGAATCTATTACCACGTTTGTCGGGAATATAATACCGGGTAAATAGTTTACCCACAAAACATGGAAATTCTATCACTTGAGAATAGGTGGATATTTTATGAATTGAGCAAAGTACAAACTAATTGGAGGTATTTATTATATTCGAAATAGATTGCAGCGACACATGGTTAGTATGAATTGAAATTATTTTTGATCTGAAATTTTATTTGATGCCAAATACAAAATTCAAGTCAGACATATTCTACTCCAAATGGACGCTTTTAAAATGCTCTATTTATTTGAGGGTTTAAATAGACGTTCCAAAAAAAATAAACAACTAAAACGCTCTGGAAATAAATATGTACGAGCCAACGTGATGACATATAAGTGAAATTTAAACTAGCCTAAAATGTTGTGCTCTACCCGAATTCTTAGAGCATCATTAGTAAGGCTCATCCCATTTTCTAGATTATAGATTTAGAATATAGGAGTTCGTTTTGTAGAATAGTAAGTCTCATCTCTAGTTTCAATTTCTACAATTTTGGTCTCATCCCACCCGTAAGTGCTAAGGTTTGAGCATCCCAATTTCTATATTCTAGATTGTAGTAACACATTTTGTAGAATAGTAGATTATAATTTGGAGCCAAACTTTCTAGATTCTAGAATTTACATTATTTTTTTTCCCACATCAATTTTTGATCACACAATCTTGGAATCAGAGCTCACTTTATCATTTCTACTTCTTTACAAATCAAACCCATCTATATTTACCTTTTTTTTTTAAAAATAAATTTTGAGCTCAAATTGTATTAGAGAGTCCCAACCCTTGTTAGCAATTCGACAAACGAAAAAAAAATTCGGGACGACAAAAG
>JANAVB010003595.1:0-29715 GCA_029216955.1 Iris pallida
CTACTCTGTCAGTTGAACCTCTGAAGACCAAGCTGACCAGGACGTCCTCTCAATCTTCATTCACAGAGGGGGTAGCCGAAGAGGAACCAGAGCTAGCCAAGTATGTGGCCGCCCACACTGATGTTCCCTCCACAGATGATGTAATCCCTCTGGAAAAGATACCTTACTTCATCAATAAAGGGTTATCTTTGAACTACACCGAGCTCAATAAGCTATGTACAATGTATGCTATGGAACACGGTATAGGCACTCACCTACACACATAGGTGACAAATGTGTACACCGCTATCCAACTTACTCCAGTAGAAGACGCTTACCGAATAATCGAGGGAGGGGACCACCCAATCATCTTCGGCCGGACGAACAACCCGTATCCCCTCGCCATAGAAGAAGTCGACCTTGGGTCAGATGCTGGGAGACTGCCTCTGTATCTCTATAGCCCTCAGTCAAAATATCTCATGCAGAAACAGGGGTATGATCTAGAGACGACGCCAGGATTGAACTACGGCACTGGGCGACGATTACCTTTGAAGTCGCCAGCCCCGGCGGGCAAACCACGGAACTACTATAACAAAACTCGATGCGGGTTAGGGTATGTAACGCCTACTACGACCCCTGAAAGTTCAGACGAAGAATGCGACTGGCAGTCACATTCAACCGGATCACCAACTTCCGACTCGGATACCAGCATCGAAGATGTATTCAGACAAGTCATGTCAGTCAACATGGCATTCGCCGACGCTTACGAGAAAGACGAAGACGTCCCCGAAATCCTCGAGCTTGAGCCATGGGCCCAACAATTGGACGCACAATGGGAAAAGCGATTCAAACTGAGAGAACCTCCTACTGAAGATGAGGTCGTACAAGTGGATCTCGGCAGCGAATCTTCTCCAAAATCAATTTTCATCAGTAAAAGCCTAACTGACGAAGAACGGGAGTCGTTGCTAGAACTTGTCAGAGAGTACATTGATGTGTTCGCCTGGAGCTATGAAGACATGTCGGGGTTAAATCCTGACATCGCTCTCCACAAACTCAATATACGGCCGGATGCAAAGCCAGTCAAGCAGCAACAGCGACGCTTCCGCCCGGGCATCATGGACGCGATCGAAGCCGAGGTCAACAAACTGATAGCCAGCGGCTTCATTCGTGAAGAGCAACATCCAGACTGGGTCGCCAACATAGTACCCGTCCTCAAGAAGAATGGGAAGATTCTAATCTGCATCGACTTCCGCAACCTGAATGAGGCGTGCCCCAAAGATAAATTCCCCCTCCCCATCACAGACATCATGATCGATAACACATGCGGCTTTGAACGTATGTCATTCATGGATGGATTTTCGGGGTACAATCAAATCAAGATGTCTCTCGATGACGAAAAGCACACATCATTTCGAACACCGATTGGCACGTACTGCTACACAGTCATGCCATTCGGTCTAAAGAATGTAGGCGCTACATATCAGCGAGCCATGAGTATCATTTTCAGAGAACATTTGCGCAAGACGGTGGAATGCTATGTCGATGACATCGCCGTCAAGAGTCGCCGTAAGGAAGACCATCTTCAGGACCTAAGGACGGTATTCGACCTGATACGAGCCCACAATCTGAAGATGAACCCTACGAAATCGTTCTTGGGCGTATCCAGCGGGAAGTTCTTGGGCTTCATCATCACTGCACAGGGTATCCATGTAGACCCCGAGAAAACAAAGGCGATCATGGAGATGGCTCCTCCGAAAAATCTCCGTGAACTTAGAGGCCTCCAAGGAAGGCTAGCTTACATCAGGAGGTTCATTTCTAACCTCTCCGGGCGCTGTCGACCATTCACACACCTCATGAAGAAAGGAGTCTCATTCGTATGGGACGAGGAATGCCAGCGTGCTTTTGACAGCATCATGGAATATTTATCAAATCCTCCAGTTTTGGTGGCCCCGGTCCCTGGAAAACCATTCTTGCTCTACGTACGAGCAATGGAACACTCCCTTGGTGTCCTGCTGGCACAAAACAACGATGCAGGCCACGAACAGGCCATATATTACCTCAGCCGAATGATGATTGGACCGGAACACCGATACACCGCTATGGAGAAGGAATGCCTCGCCCTGGTGTTCGCCATTCAAAAGACACGGTACTACGTCACAGGGCAAACCATACATGTGATCTCCCGAGTCAACCCTCTCAGAGTCCTCATGACTAAACCAGGGGCACTCAGTTCTCGCCTCGCTACATGGGCAATATTGTTGTCCCCCTATTATATGATCTTCGTCCCGCAGAAGGCTGTCAAGGGTCAAGCCCTGGCAGACTTCTTGGCAGTCCACCCAGGGTCGGAGTCATCCAGAATATATAAAGAGATCCCAGATGAGGTCGCCAATTCGAATACGGCCACCCACGATAACATATGGCGGATGTTCTTCGATGGCGCTTCAAGAACCGGACCCAAAGGAAACATCGTCGTTGGGGTCGGAGTGGTATTGATTTCTCCTACTGGACTGGTGATCAATCGCGCCTACTCCCTCACAGAACCCTGCTCCAACAATGTGGCCGAGTATAATGCTCTGGTCATTGGCCTCCAACTTGCAAGAGAACTGGGGGTAGAATACCTTGAAGCATACGGCAATTCCCAACTAATCGTCAATCAGGTCCGGGGCTCGTATGAAGTCCGCCACGAAGATATGATCCCTTGTCACCAAATAGCGATTGACATCATCTCGTCATTCTAGGGGTTCTTTATCGAACATGTCCCCAGACTCCAAAACATCGAAGCTGATGCCCTAGATGGTCTTGCCGCTTCCCTAGCAGTTCCAAACTATGATCGCCAATCAGTGGATGTGATAGGCCACGAACTGGTCTGTCCAAAGACCAATATGCAATTCGTGGCAAGTTATTCCGCCCAAACGATCGATGATGCTCCAGACTGGAGACAACCATTCATCGACTTCGTCGTCTACGACATCCTGCCCGAGAACCCAAAGGAACCCACTTCCATCAGACGGCGCTCTATCAGATTCTTCTACGATACAGAGACAAAAATGTTGTACCGCCGCTCATACGACGGATTACTGCTTCGGTGTCTATCAAACGCAGAAGCCAAAGAAGCCGTACGAAAAGCCCATGATGGTGTCTGTGGAGCCCATCAGCCCGGCCCAAAACTACAAGATCGCCTTCGCCGAATGGGCTACTACTAGCCCACGATGGTGGCAGACGCGATAGATAATGCCAGAAAATGCAAAGCTTGCCAAGTCCATGCAGACTTCATTCACCAACCATCGGAGTTTCTACATCCGATAGTGGCATCCTGGCCATTCGAAGTATAGGGAATGGACATCATTGGTCCAATTACCCCACCTTCCTCCAGAGGACATCGTTTCATACTTGCGATCACTGATTACTTCTCCAAATGGGCGGAAGCTGTCCCACTCACAGAAGTTAAGACTTCAAACGTGATCAGCTTCCTTAAGCATCACGTCATTTGCCGCTTCGGACTGCCACGAAGGATCATCTATAATAATGGTCCGCAGTTTGCAAGCCATGCATTCTATCGATTCTGCGATAAGCACCGCATTCAGAATGTCGCTTCGACACCATACAACCCGGCAGCAAACGGGTTAGCAGAGGCATTCAATAAAACGATCATTAAACTCCTCAAGAAGTTTGTCTCCTCCAACAAACGTGACTGGAACGAAAAGCTCGGCGAATGCTTATGGGCTTATCGCACCACAGTTCGAACAGCCACCGGGAATACACCATTCTCCCTGGTGTACGGGAGTGAGGCAGTCCTCCCATTGGAGACTCAAATCCCCTCACTCCGCGTCGCCCTCACCTATCAATTGACAACGGATGATAACTACCGACGTCGACTACAAGAGTTGGAGGCCTTAGATGAAAAATGCCTCCTAGCTCAGCAAAGGATCGAGCCATACCAAGCACGCATCCCAGGAGCCTTCAACAAGAAGGTTAAAATTAGAACATTCTAAGTGGGCGATCTTGTGCTGGCAGTCCGGAGGCCAATGGTCATGACTCACAAGACCGCCGGCAAGTTTCAGCCAAAATGGGAAGGTCCATTTGTCATCGAGGCCGTGTTCTCCAACGGTGCTTACCGCCTCGCCAAGCAGAACGGAGACTTGCTCATGTTGCCCGTCAACGGCAAGTTCCTGAAGAAATACTATGTTTAAACATCATTCTCCAAATCATCGAGTCATGTACCCTTTAGTACCACTGAACTCTCATCCACCCTATTTCAATTCATCGAGTCATGTACCCTTTAGTACCACTGAACTCACACCCACCCTATTTCAAATTATCGAGTCATGTACCCTTTAGTACCACTGAACTCTCATCCACCCTATTATAATTTATCGAGTCATGTACCCTTTAGTACCACTGAACCCACAATATTTCAGATTATCGAGCCATGCACCCGCTGGTGCCGCTGAACTCTCACTCCCTCAATATTCTAAATTACCAAAGTTATGTACCGGCTGGTGCCTCTGAACTTACATCCCGGTCACTCTTTCAGATAGTAAGTTACGTATGACTGTACCTCTGAACTTTCTTCCTGGAAGAGATCCTCCCTCATGATCCACTACCCGCACTCTCAGTGCACAAAAAGGGTAGTCGATCTACCAATTCCCGAAATGACCATGTCCTCATTACCTCTGAGTCGTCTTCACTTCCACCAAAAACAAACCGCCCCCTCGCGTAGAACTTCCACGTTCTCCTACCTCTGAGTCATTCTATGTACCCACTCTTCATTGAGCCCACTCCTGCCATGTCCTCATTACCATTGAATGGGAAGGCTCCGTCGAAGAAATCGTCATATTTGCCATGTCCACATTACCTCTGAGCAAGTATGTCGGTCCTCTTTCAACCTATTATCTGTATCCACAACCGGAGTACGACAAGGATAATAGGTCCACAAATGTCCTCTGTTGACCACAAATGTCCCCTGTTGACCACAAATGTCCTCTGTTGACCACAAATGTCCTCTGTTGACCACAAATGTCTTCTGTTGACCACAAATGTCCTCTGTTGACCACAAATGTCCTCTGTTGACCACAAATGTCCTCTGTTGACCACAAATATCCGCTATTTACTACAAACAGCTTCCGTGAAGTCTCCCCTGCCATGTTCTCATTACCTCTGAGCAGAAAGATTTTACGATAAAACCTTCACGTTTGCCATGTCATCATAACCTCTGGGCAAATGTGATTGGTTTCCTTTCATCCCATTATCCGTATCCTGAACCAGGGTACGCCAAGGATAATAGGTCCACAAATATCCCTTGCTAAGCTTCTTAGCATAAATCCACCATCTTACCATGCCCCGGGAGCCCAGCTGCTCTACGGCATTCCTTCCCCCAATACCAAGAACACCCATGACCACTTTGCCATGGCTGCTCCAAACATCCAAACTTGTTATCCGTACCTAAAGCCAAGGTACACCTAGGGTAACAGGTCCACAAATAATTCCCCAGCAAGTCCGGTTCCATGGACACCACAAGTACAAGAAAGAAAAGATGAGTTGAAATATGCTCATTTATTCAAAAATCAAAGGGCTACATCAGCGGAGATCACATCCCTTACAAAAAAAAATAGAAGCATTAGAAAGATCATCTGAGTCTATGCGTCTCGGGTCGTCACAGCCTTATGCGGCTCAGCATTAGATACGCCCATGCGGTTCGATGCATCATATCCTCATGCGGCTCCGAGTTAGCCGAGTCCATACAACTCAAATTCAGACAAGCTTATAGACCCATGCGGTTCAGGTTAAGCACGCCTACGAAGCCAGACTCATGCGAGCGGATGCGGATGCAAGCAAGCGAGTTTATGCGGTTCAAAAAGTGAGCAACGCTTATGCGGCCCAAATCAAAAACACATATGCGGGTCAGATCGAGTATAACAGGCTCATGCGGCCCCATGGGGCGAAGGGCTTATGCGGTTACATCGATAAGCCCCGTACATGCGGCTTGTGCATAAAGTATGCAGCAGAGCCATGGCAACAGTTAGGGTTTTCAGACTACCCTTACCAGCGATAGGCGGGTGAACGTCGGGATGGATAGAACGCAGAGCAGCCGGCGGAGGAGTGACCACGTTCGTCGCTGCAGTCGTCGTAGAAGCAACCGCCATACCCTTCGCGGCTTTCGACGCAGCAGCCTTCTTGGGAGCCATTGTCGGTCGTTGAAGGAAGGAGACGAAGAACAAAGTCGGCAACAGGGAATCTGAGCAAAGAGAGACGGTAAAGAAACCCCCAAGAGACTAGAAGACTCCTATTTATAGGCGAAAGAGACCCATAAAAATAAACGGACGCCTCAGATTACGCGCCGCCTCAAAAGATAAAGGCAAAATGCTTCGGTCAAGGCAAAACTGACCCTTGGAATCCTCTCCAAAAAAAAGATGACGTTAATTCAAAAAACGAATCAAAGGCATTTAATGAAGATTTGCATACGTGATCAGGACACATGGCAAAGAGCATATGCGGACAGATGAATCTATGCGGCTGGGACACTTATGCGGCATGAACGGGACCATGCTTCTTATTCAAAGTGTTTCAATTTTGCAAATTGAAAACTTTGAAGGGGGTCCTGTAGAAGCATGGAAAATATCAGAATAATGGTCCGTGCGGCTCCGGATACGAAGTCCATGCGGCTCATATGAGAGCCGTCTTATACGGTTCAAAGGAAGACTCTCAGTCTCATGCGGCTCGAGAGTGTATGCAGTTCAGCAGAAATATGCGGCTCGATCGATGCCACGTGTCCCCTTGTGATCCTTTCCTACAGCTGGCCCTTTGAATAGTGGCCTCATTTAATGCTCTGACACGATTTGACGACTGTGACGGCTCTGGCATAAAGTGTCATAATGGCTCTGCCATAATGACAGACTCTTCGGAAAAAGAGGAAGATCTCTGACCCGATCCGTCAGAAATCTTAGGTTGTCACGTGGCAAATCTCATGCGGCTTAAATAGAGAACAGCTTCATGCGGCTCACTGAGAAGTCACCCTATATGACTAGCAAAAATCAGCCATATGCGGCCCACTGAGAGCTCAGCCCCTGCGGCTCAATACAACGATAGCTCATGCGGCTCGCAAAGACTACGCATATGCGGCTCATTGAGAGTTCGTTCTCTGCGGCTCGATGAAGCATTGTCCTATGCGGCTCACGAAGAGTATCTCCCTGCGGTTCAAGTGTTGCCCATCCTATGCGGCTCTGGTAGGACCCACAATTAAAACACGTGGCATCGGATCAATCAAGGATTTAACCGAATCCCAACAAGTATATTTGACATCATCGTCATAATTACTAAGATCAGGGCATATCATTTATTATCAAGCTAATGGGACATGTGGCGAGCAATCGGACATTGGCATAATCAATCATGAAAATTTAAAGCAGTTAGCATTAATTGCTCACAAGATACGGTGCTATCAGCATTAATGGCCTAGATTTATTGTAATCAGGATCAAGGGTTCAGATAGATTGGAGGAGCACCGACATTCCAAACAAATGATCATTAGCAAACCCTAATGATCACAACCCACTCCTACAAATAGCCAGCATCATTCCCTTGCAAAGAGACCACGGGCAACAAAAGAATAAAAAAAAAAAAAAAGACAGATATACAGAGAGAGTTCCCCTCTTTTCGATAACCACAGAGAGAGAGAAGCCAGGGGAGCAACACGAGGAGAGCAAGAAGAGCATTTCTTCGTCCACGCCAAGTAGATCTTCTCCGAGCCAAGACTGCATACCGATCGTCCAAGGAGTAAGGCAGAGCGGCCGTCGCTTTCCCGAGCCTCTATCGTCACCCTCCAGAATCTAAAATAAACAATTGTACTTAGATTGCTGTACCTAGGTTTTCGTCCCTAGGCTTTCTTTGTATAAGCGAGTTTGTATTGTGAGTCTAAGTCCAGTCCTCCCATAAAACTGTTCTGTACTTTTACAATCAATGGCAAACATATATATATAAATATATATATATATATATATATATATATATATATATATATATATATATATATATATATATATATATATATATAACGTCGATATATATATATATATATATATATATATATATATATATATATATATATATATATATATATATATATAGCAACTTTGGGTAACATATATATATATATATATATATATATATATATATATATATATATATATATATATATATATATATATATATATATATATATATATATATATATATCTATCTCGACGTTATATATATATATATATATATATATATATATATATATATATATATATATATATATATATATATATATATATATCTTTTGTTTATAACAGAAAGTATATCATATATTTTATAACTATTTCTAACCTCTGTATAGTAAACCATTATATATATAATACAATAATGTAATTACCATATATTTAACACATATAAATAGCAATATATATATATATATATATATATATATATATATAGATATATATATATATAGGCAAGTGATCTATATATATATATATATATATATATATATATAAATATATATATATATATATATAGGCAACACGTCCGGCGGGCCTAGCTCTTGTGGTTAGGAGGGTTGGCTCCCCTAGGGATGGGCTGGGTTCGAGCCCCCCCCCCCCAAAAAAAAAAAAAAAAAAAATTATATATAGGCAACAAAGGGGGTTATAAATGGTATTCCTTTTTTATTATGCTATGCTGGATGGCTGAAAGTAGTGAATGCTAGCAAGCTAGCTATCTAGCTTGTTCATGTGCCCTAAAAATGTCCTCAGTATGGAGAACCCACCCATATATTTAGAGTCGAGTCGATTCATTTCATGTGACTAATTTCAATTCTTCTTTGTTTTTCCTTTTTTTTTTTTTACAAAACTCTTCTATAAAACCTACACCCATATACTTAGAGATGAGTAGATTCCATGCAATCTCCTTTTAAATATTCTAATTTCTGTTGGCAATAGACTAAGAAAGGAAGGGAGATAAACTCACCTAGAAGGAGGGGTAGCTCGGGTTCACGTCAACAGATTGTTGTCTATGGTTGCCGGCGAATTTGATGGTGCTGAGTTGTCAAACTTGTGGTTGACTGGTGCCCCGTACTGGAGAATGTGGGTTGAGGGGTATGTGATGAGTCGGAAAGAAGCGGGTGGTCATAGCGTGTGGTGGAGGTTGAGCTCGGCTAGGACAGTGCATTATCAAAACGTCTCGGCATGGCGGTAGACGATAAGGTTTCGACGTTGTATGGATCTGGGGTGAAAGCGATGCTCGATGCAGCAATTTCTCGGTCGGCACACAAGAACTGGGATGACCCCTATAATGGTGGTGAAAAGGTCTGCCCCCGGTCAAGGAGACGAAAATCGAGAGGGGTCCGAGAGAAGACTGAGTAGTAGTGGTGGTGTAAGTGATGGAAAACAAGAAGGAGAAAGAGTTTGCATGAACAATATTGTGTGGAATAATGGGATGGTGGTGATGGTGAGCAAGTATAAGAGGAGGGTGAGGAGTAGTTGAGGGTGTAGTTGCACCATTCAAGCGAGGAGAAATAGTGTAGAGAAAAATATTTTATATATATTTGAGAAAATAAGGGTAGTAAGTGGAGTGATCTAGTTTCCATTAGAAAAAAAAAATCATAATATCATGGAGAAGAGAAAAAAAAGGAGTGGGAGAGAAGAAGTTCGTTGCGTGGAAGGAATTGTGGCTAGGGTTCATTTCTTGTTGCTATTGGTGTAGTATACTGTAGGGTTATATAGGTAGGGAAGGTGGGAATTGAGAGAACGGGTTTGGGCACAAAAGGGATTCGGGTCTAGTTGGTGGGCCAAGCTTGACTTAAGTAAAATATTGGATTACCTATATCATAGGTATATATATGCATAGCTATATACGTAGATATATACCTATATGTTTATGTAGAAGTAACATATACCAATATATAAATGCATACACATATAAACACACATATAATATACCTATAATTATGTATATCTATTTGTAATTAACATATAAATATATGAAATAATTATTTACAACTATATACATGATATGTATAAGTAACAATGCATATACGTTTAATACTTACATATATAAACATACATATAAACTTTGCATGTGTACAATGACATAAGCATATAAAGATAATGAACAAATATAACATATGTATATAGACACATATACATTTAAATATAGCTGTTAGGAAGTTGCTTCTACAAAGATTTTGGGGCTTATTAAATGCTCACATCATTTAGGCTAAAGGAAGTATTATTGGTTGGGTGAGGCCTAAGGCCCATTATTATCAGTTAGGCATTAGGTCCATGGAATTTGTTTTGGTTATTAAAGAATTACAAGGAATTATAGCTATAATTAAATATTATTTACTTAAGAATAAAATGGCCCATCTAACTAGTTAGCAATAATTTAGATTAATGATTAAAAAAATAATACATGGGGTAATAGAGAGAGAGAGAGAGAGAGAGAGAGAGAGAGAGAGAGTGTGTGTGTGTGTGTGTGTGTGTGTGTGTGTGTGTGTGTGTGTGTGTACAATACTAAAAATCAAAACAATATCAATAATAATAATAAAGAAAATTTTAAATCTACATGAGATTAAATTTTTTTAATGGGGGTTTACAATAGGATACTAATCTTGCAACTAAGTCAACATGCATAAAAGAAATAAAAAGCAAGTGAATCGACGAACTCCGTCAATCGTACCCAAGTCTAGCTTGGACGCTCAGTATATATCATAAGTACTAAAGCAAAAGAGTAACAAACATGTAACATGCTGTAATAAATATAATTAGACAGTAATCATTGCAAGGTATACATGCCTAGGGTCCGAGAAGAGTCAAGACGATGTTCGGGTAGCGAATTCGTCAAGTCAGGAGCAACACGAAAAGTGAAAACGGAATGAACAACTCTGGATACTGAAACAAACATCACCAACGTGTCCAAAATTAGCGAGATAGCTAAGAAAGCCTACCCATAAGTCCAATTTGGACACAGGAACAAAAATGACAGTTTCAGGTCTAAACGAGGTCCGCTGGTGGCCTACTTTCCACCAAAAAATGTGCAAGAACCTAAGTTTTCTAAATTCAACAAATTATAAGCTTACGAAACCAGAATGACGATATGGACCCAATGTTATGTCCAGAATTGGATTTTGTTGAGCTGATCTCAAAATCGCCCGTCGAATCAGATCGTGGGCCCGTAAAACTAAGATCTGGTCACAATCTCATAATTGGATGAAACTTGGCTCACATGACAAGTCAAATATTGCGATTCTAATAGCGCAAGTTTTGTCGCGACACGACAAGCGCACATAAAGTAATTATAATTTTCTAAAAACCTTGATGTGGTAATTTTTGATGGATACGGGCCAAATTTGTCGCGCACACACAACTAATTTGAATTCGATCAAATCTCACATGTTGGGGTAGACCGTACGCGCCTTTTGGTGCAATCGGTTCGAGTCAGGGTGGTCCGATTTGTCGGGACGGACCCCTATTCTAGGAAATTCTAAGTATTAAACTATTTTATAGAGCCAACTTTGGCTCTAATTTTTATCTATTTATAAGTTGATTTAGGTTCTGTAACTTGGAGTGTTATAAAAAATTTAACCAAGAAGCACAAGTGGTACTTCGTTAAACGAGCAGCAAGTTATGCTTGCTCAAACTTGAGAAAAATCCAAATAATTTTGGTTCAATTTTTTTTATATAAAGCCATTTTAATGTAGCCTACTTCGGCTGACGATTTGAACTAGCTCTAGCTCGAATCATATCATGAAACTTGGCATGGTTAAACTAGGTTTATAGGTCTAAGCTCTGGTGAAGTTGCTTCATGAATTAATCAAAAGAGTAGAGAGTTCTACCCATACAAACTTTCTAAAAAACTATATAAATTCTGACATGATTCAATTTTTATGGTTTTCTATGATTTTCGGTAGAGAATTAACCTGCCGATTCTACAAGTTAAACTGAATAATTTATAGGAATTAGGAGATGGTTAGGTTGTCTACCTAGTGGTACTAATAGCTCGAGGACTGCTGGAACAAAAGAAAAGGTATGGGGCTTCCAATGTGTGTACCTTGTGATGAATTCTAATTCAAAAGTGTCAATAACTCGGTGGATTCGGAAACTTCGCATGTCTCGCACAGACATCGAGAAGGCTGGCGAAAGGGTGCGTTGTGCTCATGAGAAGGAGACGAGTAAGTGGTGGTGCTACGGGACTATGTCGTCGTTGTCGACGTCGTCGCCGCTGACGAAGCGAGGTTGGTTGATTTTGTGAAGAAGGAGAATGAGGAGATGGGGGAAATGGAGAGTATAGTTTGAGGAGGAAGAATAGATAGGGAGGAATAGATGTTGCCATTGAGAGGAAAGGAGGAAGAAAGGAGAAGAAACCGACATCGGGGAGGGGTATTGCACGGTTCTCCCGCGGGAATAGCAGGAGACGTGTGTGTTAGATTTGAATGTATTTTAGTAACATGCTGTTAATATTGGAAAGAAGATAGTTTATTGGGTATGGGTGTGTGTGTTAATGGGTTTGTAGTTAAGAGTGGATTTTGGGTTTTGTTGGTTGCAGGACTTGGGTTTGGGTTTAATTGGTTGTAGGGATTTAGTTAATACTTTAGATACTAACTAATGGGCTTTAAGAAAAAATAGCTTGGAATGGAAATTTAAATGTGAAATTAGGGAATAGGCTTTAGGATATAAAAATGGGTTTGAGAAATTTGATAAAAAAATTTCTACCTCTAAATTATTAAAAAAATATGGGAGGGGAAATTACACCTACGCTGCACGAATACGGGCACGGATATGGGCACATACATGTTACACATATGGGCACCATTTCCTATGTTAATGCAACATAGCTTAGCCTTAGCTACGCCCACAAGGACACAACCATATAAGGTCACATGGGTATCTAAGACCACTTTGACAGTCGGCTACAAGTGTTTGGGTGTTTGATCCTAATTCAGTTTTCTATGTAATCAAACTACATTCGGTGCTATTTCTTTTAACATTGAGTACGTCCTTCTAGGACGACCATGGTTGTACGATCACGACGTGACCCATTCTAAAAAGGAGAAAACCTACATATTGAAATTCAATGGAAAAAATGGTGTTATCTCCTTCCAGACCGTACATTCTGCTTGGGGTCATAAGAGTTCATACCAAGATGCAAGTATACCTTCCATCACCAAGAAGCCTCTTTCTCCTTATCGTAGGTTATATACCCATAACACTCTAGCCTTGTATTTGTACAAATCAGTTTTAGGCCTAGTAAGTCTGTTGAGTATGTTGTGCAATATCTATAAGATTTGCATAAAATGTTGCTATTAGCATTGCATATTCTAATCTACAACAGACATTCCTCTAGGGGGTTAAAGGAGTTGTTGGCACACTACTTTTGATATATTGACTATAATTAACCTCCGTACTGTCTTAGCTATATTATTCTAGAGGAACAAACACGTCATTCAAAGCTAGAAGAAAATACGACTCCAACCTCTATAGAAAGAAACAAGTCATTCAAAGCTAGAAGAAAAGATGATTCGAACACTTACAAAAGCAATCCTTTATCGTACTCAAAGAAGGCATATGACAAGCAAAATGAATCCTAGATCAAAATCTCCTCTGTCTTTCTAAGTATCTGTAAGTGTCTAGAAAATCATGTACACACTTTAGCATGGATGACAAACTAAAAATCTATAGCATTCAAATTAGTTTTTATGAAGGAAAGGAAAATTCGTCGGTCTTCCGAAATTTTTTGTCGGATAATTCGAACTGAGACAACAACTATTTGTTGGCTTTTTCGGATCATCAAACGGATTTTCACGGATCTCCGTCGGATAATTCGAACTGAGACAGTAAGTATTTGTTGGCTCATTCGGATCATCTGGTGGATCTCCGTTGTAATTCGACGGTACGAACTGAGACATCAACTAATTTATTGGCTCTTTCAGAGCATATGGCGGATCTTCGGTATAATCCGTCGAATAATCCGAACGTCATGCTGGCTATAATTCAAATTCAAATTCAACGGCCATCTGTCAGAGCAATTAATGCATCCAACTGCTCTATTTCTAGCTGTAACTGTTCAGTCGGATAACCCATCGCATTTTTGCGAATTTCTGTCGAATAATCCGACTGGTTGCAAAATGCTCTTTATGGTTTTGGATTTGTATAAATATACTTCCTCTTTCATTATAAAGACAAATACACTTGAGCCCTAAATTTTTTATCTACCAAAGAGCTCCACCATTACTCTACAGAGCTTTAAGTTGTTATCCATTAAATTGTTAGATTATTCAAGAGTTGTAACTTAGATCTTCCAAGTGTTCAAGAAGATCGAAACATTTTTCTCTCAAGTTTGAATTTGACGAGCCTTCGGAGGAAAACTCGTGTGTAAGAAGTTGACTAGTCTTCAGATCAAAGCTCGTATTGTAACTATTTACTAAAATAGTGGATTAAAGCCGAAGAGAGTTCTGGGACTGGAGTGCCTATCAAAAGGATATCAGGATACATCGAGTGTTTGATTCTCTCTTCTTTAAATTATCTTTTAAATTACTTATTATTGTTGGTAATTATTTTATTACCCTATTCACCCCCTCTAGGATTCTACAGGAGTTTGTGATTAGTATAGGGTAATGGTGAGACCTGAGAGTTCGGTTTAGGCCACTTGAGTCTATTTAGACCTATTTCAGTTTTGAGCCAGTTGGGTAGTGTTTTAGTTTGTTTGTTTACTTGTATAGCAAGTCTAGAATTCTATGAATGAGAATGTACTTATTGGGGACGCGATGTGATCCAAACCAGAGTTGGCCCATGAGGTGCGGTATTGGACTAGGCCCATATGCAAGAAAATTTTCATATAAGGCCTGAACAAATTCCAATTATCTACACCTCATGATCTCATCTCCTATCCGATGTGGGACTAAATTACCAACTCCATTTATCACCCTTTTTCGAGGGCTCAACCTGAAGCAAGATACAATCCAACAATCTCCACCATAGCTCATTTCCGCAGACCGAGCAACCAAGTACACCCCGACTACCTTACCTCATTCCCGCTAGCCGAGCACCCTTGTTCGTTACCACCAGCCGAGCACCCAAGAGATCCAATATATTGCCATTTTGATCCGTTCGACCACAAAATTAGACTTACACGTTCATCCATACCATCATTGTATACGAACCACGACGTCTTGCTCCACCTTGGGTGCATCAGACCCACCTCTAAAGACAATTCGTGTAGTTGTCTCTAATCTTAGATCTAATCCGCCTTCATATCACCTTATAGAGGATGCTCCTACTCCACCTTAGATCTAATCTGCCTTCAGACATCCGTATAATTCGATTATACGCATGAACGTTCAGTACAATCTGTCTCAAACCAATTAGAGCCGTCCTAACCGCCCCCGTAGCCATGGTGTCTGATACCACTTGTTGGAAACGTGGTGTGACCCAAACAGAGTTGGCCCATGAGGTGCGATATTGGACTGAGTTAATATGCCTTAAAAGAAAATTTTCATGTAAGGCCTAAACTAGTTCCAATTATCTATACCTCATGATCCCATCTCCTACCCGATATGAGACTAAATTACCAACTCTATTATTACCTCTTTTTTAGACTCAACTGGAAATGAGATACAATTCAACGATACTCAGATTGTATTAACTAATGAATTGTTGATGAATGAATTGAGATTTCATTTGAGATATGCATGCTATATTGCACGAAAACGGACATGGATACATACAAGGACACCAAGCAATACTGGATATGCACATTCGTAAATAGGTACAAGATAGCCACCTATGTTGCACAAATACAGAACACAAACACAGGTATAGGCATACGGCCGTTTCCAGTATTGAATTATTAGTAGGTATGAAGCCCAAACCCTTTCCCTAATTCTGTTGTGTCTTCCCTCTATACATGGCTCTCTCCTGTTCACCTTTGCAACCTCAATCACATTCCTTCTTGTTATGCTGCTGCCGTCAGCCCATATAGCCCCTTAGCCTTCTTTGGCTTACTACCGAGGCGCGAGCCCTCCAAGCCTTTTTTGGCGTTACTGCCAAGCCACCAGCATATCCATTGTTTCTTTTACTTTCTGTCAAGCAAATATTACCCTATTGTGCTGCTCCAAACGCTCTTCCAACAATCCACAACTATCTCCTAATCCTTCTTTTCCTTTCACAAAATCAATCCCAGCATTCCATCAGGCCATCAAATCTACCAAAATCCAATGTCTAATCATTTGCATTCCTTCTACGAAAAATCAAGATCCGAACATCGAGTAGTGTTTGATTGTCGGACCTTGTACACGAAGGTTACAGCGCCGAGGAACTACTTCCAAGAAAAAGACTTGGACAAATTTTGATTGCTTGGGTTTACTCCACCAAGCAATCAAAGTTTGATCATACTGTACTGTCTCTTGATTCAGCTGTGAACATTGCTACTTTTTTGGTTGCGTATTATTAGATCTCTAGTGCTAGTGATTATATTGCTTATTTTAAGTGGATTTGTTTGCGTGCCATAGCCTCCTCATATTAGGTTTTGTATCTACACATTATTACCTGCTTCACTTCACATTTGCTTCATATATCTAGCATCTTGTTTAGGCTTCTTGCATCCATGTGCTTGATTGAGATCATCTGCATCATTACATCTAGGTTCCCTTTAGTAATGTGTCCTGCAACAGGTTGCCAGTGATGTTGGCAAATTAGTGTTCATGTACATATTAAGGGTTGTATATAGCTTGAATTTTTTGCATATGTCAGTATATTTCTAGGAGAAGGTCATTGGCTACTTCAGTGTTTAACATATTAATCTTTAGTTACAGTCGACTTCAATTTTCAATATGATTCAGGATAACACAAGCTCCTTAAAAGCTCAACTTGACCAGCAAAAAGGTGTTGTTGACAATCTTGTATCCAATACTCGGGTGAGTTCATTATCTATCAGTTATTTTAACTCATGTCTGCTAATGATTATTATTTTCTTTATTTTCGACTTGGTTATCAGAACTTTGGCTTATCTTCTTTAGCACTATACCATCTTAACCTTGGAATTTCATCATCATCATTTAAGTCTTCTTCCATCATAATGGGGTCGAATATGGAGCATAAGATAGCTCCATATAAGATTTGACAAAGTTGTAAGACTGACTGTCAACTTGACGTCAACCCTCTAAGTTGGTGCCAAATTTCTAGCAAAGGTAGCCATGAGCATAAGAGGGCCATGCTATAAAACCTAGTTGGCCAGTTAGCAGGTAGGTAGACCTACTTATCAGATTGCGGTTTAAGTTCATGCAACTAATGATCACCTTCCAAGTTCTCCTAGACTATAAAGAGTCTAGATAAAGAGGTAAGATGATACAATTTGCTATATGGAATTGCATTCATCTCTATGCCACAATACGTCAAAGAGTGAAGCAATGACAATCCCATATGGTATTATGAGAGGATATGCTTATTTGTTTGCAATTTAAGCTCATACAACCAAGGATCACCCTCCAAGTTCCCCTAGACTATAAAGAATCTATATGAAGAGATAAGACAATACAATTTGCTATATGGAATCACATTAATCTCTATGACACATTATGTCAAAGAGTGAAAGAATGACAATCCCATATAGTATTATGAGAGGATATGCTTAAGGTATATATTATTGTCCACTGCAGTTAGGGAAGCTAATCATCAAGATTGTTACAATAACCTTCAAAAGTTTCCACATCTAACCTGTTCTAATGACAACCGGCAGCTCGTGGATTTACTGTAACTGTGACATAGCTGTTTGAACAACATAAGACAACTTAGGTGATGTTGGGTGCAATTTTGCTGTTATTGTTCAACCATTGAAAAATAAAAAAGCTGTATGGTTCAATAAACTGCCCACATAACATTTTTATTTAAACCTGACATAAAGTTCTCTAGTCCGCCTATGTTTGTACTTAAGTCTTCCTTGTTCAACTAAAGGAGGAAAGAAACAGAAAACCTAGACTGATGGAATGTGCAATGTAAATTCTGTTTAATCCCTTTATAAATTTCATGCCATCAAATCTTTAGTTTGAATCATCTTTAACCAGTGCATCACTGTCACTTCAGATAATGCACTCTGGCACGTCTAGCAAATATTGTTGGCTTTTGCCACTATTATAGGCAAAACCGTGATATTTTTTGATGCATGACTTATTTCTGTATGTTCCAATGACAAATGATGTATCGTACAATTCTTAGATTAATGCCTTTGTGAATGAACTATTATTGTTAAGGTTAATATTTATTTGAACTTCATATCTTGTGACTAGTAGATGTTAAGATAATCCTCACGAAACAAAGAGAATAATGCGATGCATGAGGATGTTGGTTGAATCATCAAGGTTCATTCTGTTTGTTAAATTTGTCATATATTTCCTTGAGTTCTGTCGAATCTGTCCCTCTTGTAACTTGACAGTTTATGTTAGTGATTTTACTGCTTTATTTTATCTGTATCTTTTGGAAAGCAAGATACAAGAGGCTAGGTTAAAAAAAGAGACTCTAAAAGCTCGTGCACAATCGGCAAAGTCTCTTTACTATTCTGTTTTTAGTTATGATCTCAGTTTTGCTTCTTTCAACTATTTGAAATTGAACCTTTGTTTTTCTTGGAATAGCAACAAAGGTGAGTGAAAGCATTTGAAAAGATGGTAAGACAATACAATTTGCTATATGGAATCACATTAATCTCTATGACACATTATGTCAAAGAGTGAAAGAATGACAATCCCATATAGTATTATGAGAGGATATGCTTAAGGTATATATTATTGTCCACTGCAGTTAGGGAAGCTAATCATCAAGATTGTTACAATAACCTTCAAAAGTTTCCACATCTAACCTGTTCTAATGACAACCGGCAGCTCGTGGATTTACTGTAACTGTGACGTAGCTTTTTGAACAACATAACACAACTTAGGTGATGTTGGGTGTAATTTTGCTGTTATTGTTCAACCATTGAAAAATAAAGAAGCTGTCTGGTTCAATACACTGCCCACATAACATTTTTATTTGAACCTGACATAAAGTTTTCTAGTCCGCCTATGTTTGTACTTAAGTCTTCCTTGTTCAACTAAAGGAGGAAAAGAAACAGAAAACCTAGACTGATGGAATGTGCAATGTAAATTATGTTTAATCCCTTTATAAATTTTATGCCATCAAATCTTTAGTTTGAATCATCTTTAACCAGTGCATCACTGTCACTTCAGATAATGCACTCTGGCACGTCTAGCAAATATTGTTGGCTTTTGCCACTATTATTGGCAAAACCGTGATATTTTTTGATGCATGACTTATTTCTGCATGTTCCAATGACAAATGATGTATCGTACAATTCTTAGATTAATGCCATTGTGAATGAACTATTATTGTTAAGGTTAATATTTATTTGAACTTCATATCTTGTGACTAGTAGATGTTAAGATAATCCTCACGAAACAAAGAGAATAATGCGATGCATGAGGATGTTGGTTGAATCATCAAGGTTCATTCTGTTTGTTAAATTTGTCATATATTTCCTTGAGTTCTGTCGAATCTGTCCCTCTTGTAACTTGACAGTTTATGTTAGTGATTTTACTACTTTATTTTTTCTGTATCTTTTGGAAAGCAAGATACAAGAGGCTAGGTTAAAAAAAAGAGACTCTAAAAGCTCGTGCACAATCGGCAAAGTCTCTTTACTATTCTGTTTTTAGTTATGATCTCAGTTTTGCTTCTTTCAACTATTTGAAATTGAACCTTTGTTTTTCTTGGAATAGCAACAAAGGTGAGTGAAAGCATTTGAAAAGATGGTAAGACAATACAATTTCTATTTGGAATCACATTAATCTCTATAACACATTATGTCAAAGAGTGAAAGAATGACAATCCCATATAGTATTATGAGAGGATATGCTTAAGGTATATATTATTGTCCACTGCAGTTAGGGAAGCTAATCATCAAGATTGTTACAATAACCTTCAAAAGTTTCCACATCTAACCTGTTCTAATGACAACCGGCAGCTCGTGGATTTACTATAACTGTGACGTAGCTGTTTGAACAACATAACACAACTTAGGTGATGTTGGGTGCAATTTCGCTGTTATTGTTCAACCATTGAAAAATAAAGAAGCTGTCTGGTTCAATACACTGCCCACATAACATTTTTATTTGAACCTGACATAAAGTTTTCTAGTCCGCCTATGTTTGTACTTAAGTCTTCCTTGTTCAACTAAAGGAGGAAAGAAACAGAAAACCTAGACTGATGGAATGTGCAATGTAAATTATGTTTAATCCCTTTATAAATTTCATGCCATCAAATCTTTAGTTTGAATCATCTTTAACCAGTGCATCACTGTCACTTCAGATAATGCACTCTGGCACGTCTAGCAAATATTGTTGGCTTTTGCCACTATTATAGGCAAAATCGTGATATTTTTTGATGCATGACTTATTTCTGCATGTTCCAATGACAAATGATGTATCGTACAATTCTTAGATTAATGCCTTTGTGAATGAACTATTATTGTTAAGGTTAATATTTATTTGAACTTCATATCTTGTGATTAGTAGATGTTAAGATAATCCTCACGAAACAAAGAGAATAATACGATGCATGAGGATGTTGGTTGAATCATCAAGGTTCATTCTGTTTGTTAAATTTGTCATATATTTCCTTGAGTTCTGTCGAATCTGTCCCTCTTGTAACTTGACAGTTTATGTTAGTGATTTTACTGCTTTATTTTTTCTGTATCTTTTGGAAAGCAAGATACAAGAGGCTAGGTTAAAGAAAGAGACTCTAAAAGCTCGTGCACAATCGGCAAAGTCTCTTTACTATTCTGTTTTTAGTTATGATCTCAGTTTTGCTTCTTTCAACTATTTGAAATTGAACCTTTGTTTTTCTTGGAATAGCAACAAAGGTGAGTGAAAGCATTTGAAAAGATGGAAGAGAAAGGTAGACTTTCCTTAAGCTTAATACTTGACACTCTTACTTTACTGTCTACTCTGCCAATTAGTTTGCCAAATCGAGGTAGTAGGTTCAACTCGGTGCATCTATTTGTGTAAAGAACGTGGACCGATACACACCCTCTCACCCACAAATACACAAAACAAGCACATACTCGAGTACTCGCCCAACTGATCATTCATGAACATGCATATGTATGATGTACACATGAGACACACAAGCTTGCATGGCTTTTCCATTAAACGTTTTAGGTTCCCTGATTCTGCTTGTTGTTTTTCTTCGTCTTCAATGTTTCGTAGCAAGATATAGGATTTTGCATTAGTTGTACAAGAAATTTATGAGTCATCTGTAGCAAATAATAATGCCTTGTTTTTATTGATGGGGATTTATTACAATATATATAGTGTCTACACGATTGGGCTTATGGGCCATATTTACATTAGTTACAAATATAATCTAACACCCCCCTCAAGTTGGAGCATGCAAGTCACAAATGCCCAACTTAGAAAGTAAAGAATCAAACACATGCTTTCCAAGGGGCTTGGTGAAGATGTCAGCCAGTTGAAAGAAGTAGGAACATGCGAGGCTATTACGGTACCATCTCTAATAGCGTCGCGAACAAAATGCAAATCCACCTCAATATGCTTACTGCGCTCATGAAATACCGGATTCTGAGCCAGGTGCAGGGCTGACTGACTGTCACAATACACCGACATAGCAGACTTCTGGCGAATGCCCAAACACACCAATAACTCCTTCAACCATTTCAACTCACAAACAAGCGCAGCGAGAGATCGGTATTCAGCTTCAGCGGAAGAGCGGGAAACAGTTGGTTGTTTCTTGGTCTTCCAAGAAATAGGAGACCCCCACAGAAACACCAACCAGCCTGTAACAGAGCGGGGAGTCAAGGGACAACTGGCCCAGTCAGAATTACACCAACTAGAAAGACGGAGATCACAATCAGCTTTCAAAAGAATACCCTATCCCGGTGCATGTTTGAGATATCTGACAACTTTCAAAACAGCATGCCAATGATCTTGTCGAGGCTCTTGTAAGAATTGAGACAAGATATGCACAACTTAGGCTAAGTCAGGGCGAGTAAATGATAGATAAATCAACCTCCCAACCAGCCTCCGATAAGTCTCTGCATCCGCCATCTTTGGACTAGTCGATTCTGCCAGCTTGTGATTGGGCTCCATGGGAAAGCCAGCAGGTCGAGACCCCATCAAGCCGTATTCTGAAATGATGTCCAAAGCATACTTCATTTGACACAAGAAAATTCCTTCTGCACTCCGAACCACCTCTATGCCAATAAAGTACTTCAACACACCAAGGTCCTTCATGTGAAAGCAAGAACTAAGGTACTTTTTGAAAGCATCTAAAGCACCTGAGTCATTACCAGACACAATCATATCATCCACATAGATCAAAACATGTAACTCTAGCCTTCCCTTTAAAAAGAGAGAAAAAGGAATAATCGGAATGAGATTGAATAAATCCTATAGGATATCAGGGAAGCTGCAAGCTTAGCAAACCAACAATGTGGTGCCTATTTCAATCCATATAGAGACTTACATAGGCGACACACTTTGTTGGATTCACTATGCGAAAAACCTGGCGGCAACTTCATATACACTTCTTCTGTCAGATCTCCATAAAGAAAAGCATTGTGCACATCCATCTGGTACAAAGTCCAGTCTCTCACAGCTGCAACAGCCAAGAACGCCCTAACTGTAGGCATCTTAGCTACTGGAGCAAATGTCTCTGAATAATCGATCCCCTCAACCTGATGATTACCGAACACAACCAGCCGTGCCTTTAAGCGCTCAACACTGCCATCAGAGTTGTACTTTTTTTATACACCCATCTACTTCCCTAATGCTTTCTTCCTAAGAGGCAAATCGACAAGACACCATGTCCCATTATCTTCTAGAGCCTGTATTTCAGTTTGTATAGTCGTACGCCAGCCTGAATCTCACGAGGCCTGGCGATATGAAGTAGGCTCAACACCTACAGTGGTAGCTGCAAGAAAATCTCTGTGTCCAGCAGTAAATATGTCATAACTTAGAAATTGTATTAGAGGATACGAAGTACCTGAGAAGTGACGAGAACATATGAACTGTGGTGAAGGAGGGACTTTTACTTCGAACAGTATTCATCAAAAAATCCTGTAATCGTACTGGCTGTGATTTCTTTCTCATTCCTTCTCCCAATACTACTTCGTCCGGCACCTCTGGCAACACTGTATCCCCTGTATCATCAGTAGTACCTGCATCACCCCCAGCAGACTCTCCTGTCAATACTTTTGTAGCTACCTGTGCATCCTCGCCACTCGGTGTCGAGCCGCCAGCAACCACTTTCGGCCTCAGCAACCGCAGCCGGCACCATCCCAAAAACCTCTATATCATCTTCCGGCACCCCAACAGATGTATGACGTGTCGCAGAAGACATCTCGCTAGCAGAGCCACACCCATGAAATTCTTTTTCATAAAAAGTAACATCATGGGACACAAAAAATTTACCAGTCTCTAAATCATACAGTTTCTATCCCTTTTTATCAAGGAGATACCCAACAAAGATACATTTTCTACTCCTGCTAGCAAATTTATCATGTCAGGATTTCAAATCATACGCATAGCACAGACAACCAAAAATACGTAAATGATCATACGAAGGAGCCGAACCATATAAAACTTCATAAGGAGACTTAAAATGCAAGATACTAGAAGGTGTTCTATTTATCAAATAACATGCACCCAAAACACATTCTCCACAAAAATCCATAGAAAGAGAGCCCTAAAATCTCAATGCCCGAGCTACATTTAAAATATGTCGATGTTTTCTTTCCACCCTTCCATTCTGTTGAGGTGTCCCAACACAGGATGTTTGGAACAATATACCTTGAGATAAAAATAATCTCGTAAACAATTAAATTCAGTGCCGTTGTCACTCCGCACACGACGTATATCAGCCCCAAACTGACGCTTCACCATAGCAATGAATTTAAGAAATATAGAATAAACAGCACACTTATTCTTCAATAAAATAACCCAAACAGCTCTAGAAAAATCATCCACAAAAGTCAAAAAATATCGTGCCCCATTAGATGATGGAACATGATATGGTCTCCACAGATCACAGTGTATAAGTTCAAAGCATCTCAAAGCACGACTACTACTATCAGGAAAAGCATCACGAGTCTGTTTAGCTTGATGATAAATATCACAAGCCTTATGAGAAAACACACTACTACCAGAGAGAAAAGGTAAAGTATGTATTATTTTATCTGAAGGATGTTCCAGTCTACTATGCCAAACCTCGGAATCACTCTCTTTGCATGCCAGGATCACCAAAGCCAAAGAAGCTAGAACCTCCCCCAAGAAGTAAAGTCCACCCCTTTGTTCACCTGCTCCAATCACCATCCTCGTACTTCGGTCTTGAACAAAACAGAAATCAGGAGTAAATAACATATCATAATTTCTGGTACCAATCAATTGTGAGACAGAGATCAAATTACAAGTTAATGTCGGAACATAAAGAACATCCGTCAACACCAATGAAGCAGTCAAAATTACTTTACCTTTCAGAACAGCCTCAATAGTGCTCCCATCAGGCAAAATCACAGGACAGACAGGGCCCTCAAAACAATCAACTAAACAGTCATGAGAACCTGTCGCATGAAAATTAGCCCCAGTATCGAATATCCAAGTGACAGAAGAATTCTTACCCATCAAACGATCAGAGTTTGAAGAACCAGGGATGGAAGGTTTGTCGTTACCCAGCAAGCTCATCAGTTTCTGCCATTGTTCACCTGAGAGTGGCGAAGGATACCCTCCATGTATCATATCCGCCGAACTCCCAGCAAGACTAGCAGGGACACCATGACCAGCAGCGATGACATGATAAACAACCCCTGCGCCACCAGCCCCGCAGTCCCCCATCACACCTCTGCTGTGGTGCCAGGCCTCTGCTACCACTAGCACCACGTTCCGCCCTCATGCCGAGGACGAGTCTCCCACTACTCTGGATAGCCAATCTTGGCAAATCAAGTTACAACATCATGACCTATTTTCTTGCAATGAGTACATATCATACATGATTTGTCCCTGGAATCTGAGGTCCTACTATTAGAAGTAGTAGAAAGACGAGGTGAAGTCTTGATAGCCAGTGCCAACACCTCTTCAGCAGCGGATTGGAACTGAAATTTTTGCATATCCTCCTCCTCACGGACTGCCTGGTATGCCCGATCTAAACTTGGCTGAGGATCCTGAGCCAGAAGAATAGATCGGGCCGGTATGACAATACAACTCAGCATTCAATCCATACATAAAGTCCTAAAAGTGGTCTTCATCCCTCATAGCATGTAGCTTTGCAGCAAGTTCACCACAGGTACAAGTAGGCAATGGGAAATAAGCAGCTTATTCATCCCACAAAGACTACAAATTTCCAAAGTAGGTTTCCACAGACATCGAAGCCGTTTGTTTACACTCAGCCAAAGCTACCTTAATTTGTTGCTTCCGAGTGCCATTACTAACAACAAATCTTTTCTCCAACAAGTTCCACAATGGATAAACCTCCTCAAAGTACGGCAAAGATTTATTCAGAGACGGATCAATGGTATTAAGAAACCATTGAACCAATAGCGCTTGCACACATCTCCAATCAAGCAATTTACTAGCATCATTAATAGGTTTGATTTTAGTACCTTCCAGAAAAGTGATCTTTCGCCTAGAGATCAGAGAGAGAGACGTATCGACCGAGACCACTCAGCATAGATCGGTCCACGGAAAACAATAGGAGTAATGATATTTCCTGGTTGATCAGAAGAACTCAGAAAATATGGATCCTTCGGATTAGGATAATTTAGGTTGCGTGCACTGCCTACTGCCAGTCGCGACGGAGTAGCTGGACGCAGTATCATCAGCCATCGTAGATGTCAGGTGTACAAAATTTTTACAACTCCGACGGATCGGCCGAACGAGCGGCGAATCGTCCGCTGATGGACGGGGATCGACGGCGAATCGGCCGCTGCTGGACGGGGTTCACGGCGAACCTGCCGCGATCGGTACGCCGAATCGGGCATGTAGGGAGATGGCGGCAGGCTGTGTAGGTCGACGGCAGGCGGTGCCGGATCTGGCACGGTCAGGCGCGGGAGCGGGCGGCGTACGGTGGTCGGTGGCGGGGCTTGTCACAGTCAGACGCAGGATCCGCGGGTAGGGGCTGACCGGTGCAGTCGGGCGCCGGGATCTGCGGGTCGATAGACGAGAGCCGCTGGTCGAGCCGGGAGGAGGGGCGCCGGATCGGACGCCGAAATCCGGTGGAGGTATATTGGTTTTGGCAGCTAGGGTTTTTCTGGAGGCTCTGATACCATGTAGCAAATAATAATGCCTTGTTTTTATTGTTGGAGGCTGATTACAATATATATTGTGTCTACACGATTGGGCTTATGGGCCATATTTACATTAGTTACAAATATAATCTAACATCATCAGAGCATAAAAGCTTTTTTCTACATTTCACAATTAATGACTGGAATTTCCTGGATTATCTGGCTCTAACTTAACAGTAATGGCTATGGAGTCCCAAGCAGAGGCACTTAATCAGCTAACAACTGATGATCTAGAAGGAAAGATAGCTTCTATAATGTGAAGTGTGTGGTTATTTTTCTATGAACCCCGTCACGCATGTCTCTAACTCAGAATTTGTAAACCTTTGTAGTTTGCATTGCTAGAAACCTCTTCTGTGGATGATGATCTTGCAGAGTTGAAAAAGGAAATATCAGGGAGCTCATCGGTATGACATATTCTTAGATTATAACGATAGTTCAAGATTAATTTCTTCATCTTCTTGAACCAATTCTTTGTCATCTGTACCTACTTTTTGTGCCCAGTAGCCTTTATATTGATTCTTACAGCCTGATTGAAAAACAATATTTCTAAAACTGAAAATAATTTCCTGTTCAGTAAAACCTGTTGAGAACTAATAAGGGATTTAGTCCCACATTGGAAAATATAGTATGAAGAGGAGCTAGACTCCCTATAAGTAAAGGAGTAGCCAATCAATAAAATATACAACAACCCACCCCCCTGTCCCCCTCCCCCGATGCCCCCTGCCGCCGACGCCCCCTTGCCCCCCTCCTCCGCCGCCCCCCTGTTGCCGCCCCCCTGCTGCCCCGACGCCCCCCTGCCACTGACGCCCTCCCTCCCTGCCCCCCCTGACGACCCCCCCCCCCCGGCTGCCCCGATGCCCTCCCCTCTGCTGCCGCCGCCGAACCCCCCATGCTGCTGTCCCCCTGATGCCCCCCCACCCTCTTCCGTCCAACTGCTGTCGACCCCCCTTCCCTTTTTTTCAAAACAAAAAAATAAATCCTAATTTGCGTGAGAGATTATGTGGGCGGTTATTCGAAGACGGATGGACGTCAAACGCTTTATTTGCACCATCTGTTCCTAGATTACGCCCTCCGAAATTATAAAATTCTTTTTTATTTTTTCGTTCTCGATCTGCAAATTAGGATCTACATGCGCGTGCCGGTGTTGGCCACGTTAATCGCACATTCGTAAAGTCTCTGTTGAAGACTTTACATAAAGACGACGACGACGAAGCCGACGAAGACGACGACGACGACGAATCACAGTTGAAGACGCCATAGATTGATCAGTGGTAAACTGACAGCAGAAGAGATGAGGCCTTGGTTGATGATATTTTATCAAAGAGATTAACTGAGGCAACCCCACGTGTGATCCATACTGATGTGGATCCGTCACCCTACAAAATGGGAGAAGCTGGACAAGCTGGTGACGAAGTTGGAGGGGACGTCCAACTACTTGAAATGGTCACGGCAGGCAATGCGGACGCTGAAGGGACGAGGCTTGGTTGGCTACGTCAATGGCCAAACTAAGGCGCCAAATGATCCCTCCTCAAAGGCAGTTTGCTATTTAGAAAATTATTAACAATGTTGTGGCTGGATGGTTGACAGCCTCCTTGATCGACCAGGTACCGGGCAATGTAGAGGCGATGGAGGCTGCTGCTGATATATGGCAGACTTTGAAGGATATATACTCAGGCTCAGGCAATCCTATGCGGGTCTTCCAACTGCAGGATGAACTTGATAGGGTGTCCCAGGATGACTGTACCATCTCTGAGTAAGCAGCACTGTTGAAGAAGTACTGGTCTGATCTTGATCACTATGATCCTCTTGGGATGGAAGATGCACAAGTCGAACCAGCATTTGCAAAATATTTCTAAAAGTTCTTGGATTATATTTCGTGACAACGGATGATGAAGTTCTTGAAGGGTCTTAACCCTGTGTTTGAGCATAGAAGGAATGTACTCCTAGCACAGCCCATGCTTCCAAACTTAGAAGAAGGCATAGCTGCCATGGCACAAGAAGGGGCTCGATTGAAGTTGATGTCCAACAAGGGTTATTTCCAGGGGAGCAAGTCGCTATTGAGAAGTCTGCCCTTACCGCCTTCAATCAGCCTCCCTCTGTGGTCTGGTGTTTGCCACAACTGTAGTGACTCAGGGCATTACATCAGATTTTTTCCAAAATCCGCTGTAAAGTCAGTCGAGTGATCGTAGACGGGACCGCGGAGGACGTCGAGGTGGTAGAGGTGGTTATACTGGTAGAAGAGAATTATTTTAGAGGACACAAAGCTAATCTGGCGGAGGAAGGGGGAGAAAATCACATGGATGAGTTAACCCCTCTTGAGAAGGAGTTCCTCGTGAGGTTACGAAGCACGAAGCTGGGTTTGGACGGCAGTCATGGGATATCATCTACCTCGGGGGATCACATCACTTGCTTTGCCCAAACCAGCACAGGTATTCCTGCGCGTGCTCTTGCAGTAGCTGTCCAGCCAACCAGGTTGGATTATGGACTCTGGGGCATCTCACCATGTCATGGGGTCCCTCGGTGAGTTCCTGGACTATACTCACCTACCGACGTAGGAGAGCATTCAGACTGCTGATGGTAACTCCAGCCCCGTCATGGATAAAGGCACTGTCGCATGCACCCCTTCTCTCACTCTTACCAATGTCTTACATGCTCCGTCTTTTCCTGTCAATCTTCTTTCTATTAGTGCCATTATTCTTGATCTTAACTGTACTGTTTCCTTTGACATTCCTACGGTTACTTTTCAGGAGAAGGGGATAGGACGACGACTAGGGACTGGCACATGGCATAAGGGACTGTGGTACTTGGACATGACTGGACTGGACAAAGTATTGGCATCTTTGGTAGCGAACACACCACAGGAAGTTTCACTGACGCAGTGTAGAAGATTAATTGCTACTCCACCACCAGCGTGTCGGTCATTTTTCTTTTAAAATTATTAGTCGAATGTATCCGTCCTTATACCAAAGGGCTAATAAAGAGAAGTTATTTTGTAATACATGTGAATTGGGTAAACATACCAGAAGCACGTATGTGAGTTCAGGAAGTAGAAGTTCAGCTGCATTTGATATGATACATTCGGACGTATGGGGCCCTTGTCCTACAACCGGTATTAACGATTTTCGATGGTTCGTCACTTTTATTGATTGTTATACTCGCGTGACATGGGTCTACCTTATGAAGAATAAAAGTGACGTCTTTGAGGCAGTTTCAAGACTTTCATCGCCGGGTAGAAACACAATATGGCACTAAAATTAAGTGCTTACGGTCTGACAATGGGACGGAGTATACAAATAAGAAGGTTGCTAAGTATTTATCCACTCATGGAATACACACCAAACTTCATGTGCCTATACACCGGCTCAA
>JANAVB010003596.1:0-21203 GCA_029216955.1 Iris pallida
GACTTAGCATTTTCCTCTGTTTAAATTGAAGACGACTATTGCTCTATGCACTCCTCAGCAATAGCAGTAGTTGACTTATAAATTTCTCGGTATCAACTAAAACTGTTCCTCTTTGCTCGTGTTGACTCAAACTTACTCATGTGTCAAACAACGGTTCCTCTTCGCTAATCTTTGACTCCATCACACAAAAGTGGATAAAGTCGACTTCTCCTCAAGTTTAGAATATTCGGGTTGGTTCAACTGGACCAATAGAATTGTGAGGCTCCATACGGCTGATTATGGTGAGGATGGAGTCGGTGACGTTGATGGTAATGGACGGTCCAATAGAATTGTAATGGACGGTCAATGATGATGGAACTTAGGGTCGATGATGTGCAGATCATCGACGGATCGGACCCAGACAGGGGCGGATCCAGAAATATAAATTGGGATAGACTATAGTTGGTTCGGGTGGACTAGGTATGACTAACTCCTAAAAAAAATCAAAAATATAAAACTATATGAAAAAAAAAGAAAAAGAAAATTTGGTGTGGGCCCAGCTACCACCTGGATCCGTCCATGGACCCTAATATCAGGTCTGATGTAGCATAAGTATTTCACACAATTGCGGAAGTAGAATGAATACATACCCATCGAAGCTGATACATCCAAACGTCGTCAGACGGAGATACTTAGTGTTGCCGAAATGTCACCTTCGGCTGTCCGAGTCCGCAATCTCAAAGCACGAAAGTACACATCAAATGAATTAGTGTTGCCCAAATGTCACCTTTGGATGCCCGAGTCCGCGATCTCGAAGCCACAAAAGTACACAACTTTTATTAGTAATGGCCTATCTTCTACTAACTAACTAACTAACTATATATATCAAAATCAAACTTTAAGATTATTTAGTATATGGTCTCACATATAAGGACATGTTTGGTAAACAGTATTTTGGAGTAAATTTCAACTTTCAGCTGAAAGCGTTCCTAAATCCATAGTTTACATTGTTTGGTTCTGGGGACAAATTCATGGAAAGACAATCAAGAAATGAATTTGCAGTTCCTGCCCCCCTCTTGTCCCCTCCACTACCAAAATTTGTCGATTTAGCGACGGCCAGATCCGTCGCCCGTCCGTCGGGAATTTGTATAAGCGACCGATCACTGACGGGTCTTGGCCAAAATAATCCGTCGGCAATCAGCTCGTCGCTAATAACGGTTCGTCGCTACGTAGTCGTCAAGCGACGGAATAGCGACAGCTTTTCGACTTCACAATACAAACCATGGCGACGGATGAGTCGTCGCCATTCCGTCGAACTATATACCACCAGAACGTTTCCGACGGATATTCCGTCGACCACCCCGTCGGTACCTGAAAACATTTTTAAATCTCCAGTTAGCGACGGATATGTCGTCGAACAGTAGTCGAAAACTGGAAATATCCGTCGCTAACCCGGTCACTAGTCCGTCGCTAAATGAGACTTTTTTGATGAAAAAAAATTGCAGCACTTTCCCTGTCACCCCCCGTTTCCCGTATTTCGTATTCATGCTCGTAGTTGGATTTTGCCATGTATTTTTTTTATTTTTCTCGACTTGCGGAATTTTTGGGTTATCTCGATTTTGGTTTCGGCTCGGCTCGGTTTTAGTTGGTTGGTTTGGCTTGTTTGATTTTAAACCAATGGAACACTTTAACCTATACTCCACCCTCATTCCACCACAACCACCCTCATTAAATCCCCACCAACCATTCTCTCTCCTCATTACTTCCCCCATTAATTTCTAACTCCTTCTTCTTCTTCCTTCTTCCACACAACACCCCACCCATAGGCAAGTGCACCTTGCCACCACATGAGAACCCTATTTTATTTGTCTATTAGCTTAATTAGATAATTTGGAACAACATTAGAACTTGACATTTTTGGATTTGGAGCTTGGATTCTCCTAGATCTAAGTTTTTACCATTTTCGGAATTTATTGGGTTTGATCTACCAAACTTGGATTTTTGCTTATTTTGATGCTTCTATGTTGTAGAGAATTAAATTTTACACAAGTTAGACTCTTGAAAATCCGGATTTCGAGTTTTATGGACCAAGTTGTGAAGTTCCAAAGTTTTGGAGCCATAGGAGTTCTTCCTCTCTCGGCTTGAGGAAGAAGAAGCCCCTCCCCCACTGCGCTGTTTAGCACCGGACTGCTTCCCCCCGCGCCGCGTCCTTTGGCGCTGGCCGCTGACCCGTTGGCGCGCGCGCTCTTTAGCGTGCTGCTGCCCCCGCCCGCTTGCGCTGAGCCCCGCGCGCTGCGCGCCTCGCTGGCCGCGCACCTTGCTGGCCCCGCGCCCCTGCACGCTCGGCCCCACGCGCCCCCTGCGCGCATCGGCCCCCGCGCAACCACCTTCTCGGCCAGCGCTCCTTTGCGCTGGGCAGACCCGCGCTCGGCCCCCTGGGCTGAACCGCGCAACCACCTTCTCGGCCAGCGCTCCTTTGCGCTGGGCTGACCCGCGCTCGGCCCCCTGGGCAGAACCGCGCATCCTTTCTTGGCACACTGACCCTAGCGCAATCCGATCCAGCACAGTTCAACCTAGCGCACTTGACCCCCGCACAGTTCGCACCCCGCGCACTTCGCTTCGGCGCAACCCGACTCAGCGCCCTTTGTTCCAGCGCACTTGGTCCCTAGCGCCACTTGACCCAGCGCAACCTGTTCCCCTGAACCCCAGCGCAATCCACTTACCCATGGTGATTTGGTATTATTTTCTTAGGCTTGGCTTCTCTTTATGGATTGGGGTTTTGAGATCTTGTTCCACATAACACGACTGTCTCGACCCAACACGAACTGGCACAGTTTTTGATGTTTTGCTTATGACTAGTATGGTTTTCGTGAATTTTGTGAATTATGATCGTAGTGCTTTCTGATCTTCTTGATAGCGACCCGATGGGGTGCGCTCTTGACTTGTAACCTGTGATTCATGATTTACCTCTGTAACTGGATAACTTGATCGTGGCACGTGGCGGCACACTCCTGACTTGTAACTTGTAACTCGTAACCTGACCTGATGCTGTTGCGACGGCTAACTTGACTTGTATAATCAACTCTGACTCCGTGGTTGTTTATTCTTGCTGCTTTGTGCAATCCACTTGTCTTGTCTTGTCTTGTCTTGCATCATGTCTAGGACGTGACTCCCTGGTTACCACGGTCAGGGATTCACACTGAATATGGATTAGGCTAATTACTAGATCAATCTATAGTTCATAGAGAATTTCCAGTCACAGGCGATCTCGTTATCTGGGCGCTTTAATGGACTTGTAGCTTGCCGACGAGTAGAGCACATTTCCAGCACACTGTCATGTGTTGCACCCTCTAAGTCACCTAAGGGTATATCGTCTCCTGGGCGATGTACCCAACCATACTCTCAACCCGCGGAAGGATAACTAGATAGTCTGCAGGGCTTGGGACTGAGAATTTCTCATTTGCATATTGTTAGTAATTAGGCTTGTGATAACCCTAGTTAGTTAAGTAGTAAGCCGTAGTATTTGCTTGGCCGCTTGTGAATGGATGGTGTCCAGCCTGGTCTAAGTCTCGTCTAAGTCCCTGTACCTGGTACTCATGTACATGATTGTTTTACTTATCTTTAACAATAAATGGATAGATACAAGTGCTATTCAGGCGAAGGGTTACAACCCCGGTCCTTGTTTGGTTTACGGGTTGTAATCTGGCTCCCGGAATGGTTCCATGTCCCTAGTCGTTTATTGTCCTGCTGTACTTTTATTACTTGTACTTTTCTTCCATTTTCTTATGTTCTGATATGTTGGCTTTTGTTCTTATTTCGTGGCCTCCTTTGTGGCACTTGCTCTTTCTGGGGTTTGACCCAGCTAGTTTTGTGTGGCCAGATTTCAGAACAGCACCTGAGGATCTATCGAACTTCCAGCCCAATGGTGACGACTAGATGGAACCCGGGCTACGAGTGGGTTTTCTATTTTGTTTTACTCACTCCATTGTAATTTATTCTTTTGAGGCGTTTAGCCGACGAGCACCTGTTAGCTCGATGCACATTTACTTACTGTCTGCCTACGGGCTGTAAACATGATTAACAAATCCTAGGGTTGATCATGTATGACTTAACTCTTGCTAGTCCTCGCATTTTGTATGACTAGCTTCATGATCAACTGAATATGTAATATTTGGGACGCCTTTTATTGTATATTTGGTGATCTAACATCTTGTAACTATATTACTTGCTTGAGATTGAGACAATAGGCTTGACCTTAAGAGACCGTTGGCTTGTAGTAAATCCTCATATCTAGACAGCCGTGACCGTATAGCGAGGTGGATTCCATTTCAATATACGTAGCTGGCTATGTACGCCCCCGCTCTCCAGTATTCTGGTTCTGGGGCGTCACATTTCCTGTTCGCAAAAATATGCATAAACCAAACCAATATATAATGCACACCAATTATCCAACAATCACATAGACCAAATATATAATGCACACCAATTATCCAAGAATCACATAGACCAAATATGCACATACGAATTTAATGCACACCAATTATCCAAGAATCATATAGACCAAACCAAATTAATATAAAATAGACATCAATTATCCTGAAGAGTAACCTAATATCCGTCGTTATAATCCGATCATAGCACAAATATTCCAAAATTCCCACAAATATTCCAAAATTTTCACAAATATTCCAAAATTCTAAAACACATAGGAAAATCGACTTTGGCCTCAGCAAAGACCGCAAGTCAGACGATGAATCCTCACAGCCAGGGATCACAGTTGCGTTGAGGCATGTACCATTCTATCATCCACTTTGCATACGAAGGCTCAATCTGGTTGAGGTCTTCTGTAGGGACAGGAGGGTCGGTCCCGATGCTACTACTCTCTGACGGTGGCTCCTCCTTAACTTCAACCTTGGGAGCAATCTCTTCCCTGATGGTCATCGGTTCTTCCTTGACCTCGACCTTTGGTAACACCTCCTCCTTAACAGTCACTGGCTCTTGTTTGACGACGGGGACTTCCTCCGTGTCGACCTCCAAGGGTTTCTTGTCTCGGCCCCCTTCTTCAACTAGCAGCACCACCTCGGCGAGTCCTAGGAGCCATCTCTCTGACAACAGAAATTTTCATATAGGGTAAAGAAATTTACTCAAATTATAAAAGTTGAGACGTTGGTTTTTTGCGTTCATCATCATTAGAGGGAGCAGCACTGGAAAAGTTGTGACGTTGGTAGCATGAGAGAGTAAAAATATGTATCACAAGACTAACAGAATTACTATGTAATCATGTACTCACCAATAACCGGATGTAACTGGAGTCGTTGGGCCTATCGTGCAGTAATTGGTGGATCCGCTGGTATAGGCCGGATGTACTTAGTATCTAGTGTATCAGATTAGTATCGGTCTATCGGTTTGGTATAGGACGTATCAGATTGGTATTGGCCTTAACAAATTGGTATCGTCCTATCTGATATGTACATGTATCGGCCGTATAGCTAGGATTCATATTGGCCTTATCGATTTGGTATCGGTCATATCCGATAGGTATCGGCCGTGTTGGATTAGTATAGACCATTTCGGATTAGTATCGTGAAAGGTTTAGTAACAACTGTACTTTAATTTCTCTCTTCTCGAGCTAGAATACCATTGCAAGAGAGTCACCAGATCGTGATTGGCCAGTTACAGTAACATACATGCTTTCTTTTTCATCAGGAAAAGCGAGATTGAAAAGGAAGTATATATGTTCTGTAACTGGCCAGCTACGCTCTCGTGACTCTCTTGCAATGGTAATCTAGCTCTAGAAGAGAGAAATCCAAGTACAGTTGTTACTAAACCTTCCACGATACTAATCCGAAATGGTCTATACTAATCCAACACGGCCGATACCTATCGGATATGACCGATACCAAATCGATAAGGCCAATATGAATCCTAGCTATACGGCCGATACATATCGGATAGGACGATACCAATTCGCTAAGACCAATACCAACCGATACGGCCCATACCAAAACGATAGATCGATACTAATCCGATACGGTCAATACTTATAAGTACCTACGGTCCAGGAGGTTGATCCGCTAGTACATCCATGTACGATCAACGAAGTAACGATCCATTTCAATTTGGATGTGAAAATCTGTATCGTAAGACAAACTAAACATAATCAGTTATATTTCACATGCTTAATCGCCATGTATAGGAACGAATGGTTCAGAACACAACCCAAAATTCATTCTAGCATACATTAGTGTGAATCATCTATGTTCTGTACATATGGTGTAGTATATGTTCTTATCGTATCTAGTATCTGAAGAATGTAACAGAATCATGATGAACTCACATAATGTAATACTAAGACATCATCTACTACTATATAAGATATAGTGATAGGTTGTCATATCATCATTGCCGAGGGATGAGGGTCGGAGAACAAATACCGCTCGAGTGAGCCAAAGGCATACAGCCACTTCCCTCCCTCCATTCACCCTCTTCCTCTCTCATGCTATCAACGTCACAACTTTTCCACCTCAAGTTCTGATCAAGCATCTTCCTTCTCCTCTTCTCCACCATGGCTCTGGACCCATCTGCTCCTCCCTACTTTCCTTCTTCTTATTTGACTCTCTCAGCCACATATGATATCCACCTCAAGTGTAGAGTCGGGGGAGAAGAAGTGGGCAGGAAGATGAGGGGGAAGCAGCACAGCCGACGGCATGACCCGGAGGAAGTACAGAGGTTTTCTTCAACATCCGTAAGAGAACTATAAGGATATATCTTTTCACAACATATCACCTTGTCAAAGACCCTTAATGTGACAACTATGTTACCGCGGTGTCGGAAAACTAACATGTCATAATTTTCTAAGCCGTGTGTTTTGACATAATCCTCTGTCACGACCCGTTACCCAAATTGTTGGGCCGGGCCGAGCCATGTCCAGCCTACGCTTAAGATAAAGCGCAGTAAGCTGTTCTAGAGATAACAAGACAAGACTAAATGTACCAACAGTTCTATAAGTGAAGAAGAATCATAAATGCTCAAAACACAAAAGTCGTCGTATATAGTAAAATGTCCAAGTACAAGTGAACTGTAAAGTAAAACTGGATACATGTCCAGTTACAAAATAATGTAGTCTAATACATGACTACACTAAGTATCCCAAGCAGCTAAGCAAACTAGACGAGTCTTCCCGCAGGAACATCCTCGTATGGCAAAACCGGGTCCTCGGCAGTGACTCCATAATACGAATCACAGAGCAACTCCTCCTCAGTAAGTATACCTACAACGTTATCCTGTCAGGACGGGAGCAAGTACTAAATCTAGCAAACTAGCATATGAAACATGGAAATGAACATGAGAGAAATAACTGGAAAGCATGGCATCACACAGTCTATCATGGCAAGGACACATATGTCATAAAGACAGATGTATATGTAATGTTTAAAACTGTAGTAGGTACGTGATCGGTCAATAGGTGTACAATGTACTGAGGCACAATGTAAATAAAATGTACATACGTACAAGTGTAAAGGCGATATATGTACACACGTACAAATACAGCTTGGAGAGTAAGGCCTACGGTGCAGTATCATATAAAATGTAACTTTGCTCGGTACTGAAGAGGGGGGTATGATCACATACTCTACTATCAGTTTCCCCATAACCCATATTCTAATCATGTGAGAGATACATCAAGACTGTTCTAAGCATGGTAGTAACTGAAAGTACAATATGTAGAGATCTAACTTGCTACCCCAAGGATCAGCATGTAACATGGTGGGGTTTGCAGTTCATTTTATGTGACAATATGTAAAGTTCGTAGAAAGTACTTGCCTCTAGCAAAGCAAAACAAAATAAGCTGCGATAACAATGCTATGGATGTCCAGTAACTCGTCACTGTAGAAGTAAATACAATAACTTAGTTTTACACTAAGCTAAAACACTAGGACACTAATTTGTGAAACACGACTTGTGACTGGGCACCTAGCCAAAATGATGACTTGGCATAGGAGACCAATGTGGGGTGACACACTATGTTAACTAACTTTCTAGGGTCTTTATACTAGTGAAGGATGGGGTTCAACACGACTAAAAACTCCAAATAACACAAAAAGCTACAAGTCGTAATTAATCAATAAATAAATCAAAAGATCATTGTGTTCTAAAAAATTTTGAAGTAGACAAAAAGCCTAGTTTTTCTTAAAGTAAAGCACCAAGGTGATCCTTGTTAATCATAGAAATTTATTATAATTTTTCTGGAATTTATTAACCAGTACAAATATTTTATAAAAATCAGTTTTCCTAAGTATACAGAAAATGAGTTTTGGTTTCATATGCCAAACTAGTGGCAAAACAGTAAATTAAATACTACAAAATTATACCAAATTAGCCAACTTAACATAGTATCTAAAAACGATTTTTCCATAATTTTAGCAGTACTTTAAGTATTTTTAGAAAAACAAAAACAGCAATGCACACAATAATTAATTATCTGCGTATTTTGTCCATGTATATAATTTGAACCAAAGTTCAAATACAGGACCCAAGGCCATGAATCAAGTCCAATATGACTTGTACAGGTCTTGAATGTGTGAAAACACATTTGAGCCCAAATACCCATGCTAGGCTTGGACACCAAATGGTTGCAGTAATTTAAATATGATAAAAATACAATTTGGTAATAGTCAAAATAAATATTATTATTTTAATAAGGTAAAGTTTACATAGTAACTATAAAAGTATGAACATTATTTTATATAAATAATTTACACTAAGCTAAGTAAAATACACATAGGAAATAATATATATATATATAAATATAGGGATATTTATATATAGGAAAATGCTCAACTATATTATATATATATACAAATATATGTATATATACATACATATAAGAAAATACTCAACTATATAATATATATATATATACAAAATTAATGTATAAATATACATATAATAGTATATATATGATAATATATATACACAAAGAAATATATATACATAGATATATATGTATACATAAGACATATATATATATACATACATAAAATAATAAAGTATATATATATATATATAAAAAACAGCAACTATATATACCTAAATATAGTATATATATATATATTAATACATATATATATACAAAAATATGTATATACATATATATATAAATAGATATATATATAAAAGAAAAAGGAAAAAGGAAAAGAAAAAGAAAAAGGAAAAGAAACAAGGAAAGGGGGGGCTCGAACCTGAGCCAGCGGGGGGGGGGGGGGGGGGGGGTTTAGTTTAGGACGGGCTGGCTAGGGGGTCAGCCCATTAGTTGTGTTAGGGTTAGGGCTAGTTTAGTTTTATTTAGGTTTTGATTAACATAACATAATAAAAATAATAATAAACACGAGCCTGTGTCCGGACAGTTTGGGACACAGGAATCCTCGTGTCCGTGTTGTTTACGACGCGTACGACACGTATTTGCTGTGTCCACACTCACCAAAAGAGTCGTCGTGTGCGGGCGAGTCTCTTACATGAAATCGAGACACAAAATAGGACACGGGGCCGAAGACACGTACGTGTCCGATGGGGGTGGGCTGCTGTTGCGGCTGCGATAGGGCAGAGGAGACGTCGTGGCGGTGGCGGAGTGGTGGCGCTGCACTCGTCTCGACGAGACGCGTCGACTGGTGGTCGTGGTTGGCGACGACTTCTGCTGTGGAGGCGGCGCTGGGGGTCGCCGGAGTTAGGGTTAGGTTTAGTGTTTTTGGGGAAGAACGGCGGAGCTAGGGCGTCGATGGTGGTCGGGGTGATGGGGGTTGGGCTGAGGAGAGAGAGGGGTTCATTTATAGGAGTTTAGGGCGGTCGGGGGGGGGGGGCTGTGCGCTGGCCGGAAATGGCGGGGGCAGCGTCGGTGGGGTCGTCGGGCAGTCGGGGCTGGTCGTCGGGGGTAGGTAGGAACAATTACAGGAAATCCCCTAGACTTTAGGTAATTGCATAAAAGCCCACCGCCCAAACAGTTTGCAAATATAATTTGCAAACTCTAATTAAAACAATTAATTTATTTGCAAAACGATATTAAAACAAAATTAAATATTACAAATCGATATTAAAACAATTTTAATAATTGCAACATGATATTAAAACATTTAAATAAATTGCAAAATGATATTTAAACAATCTAATTAATTACAAAAATCAATAAAAATATTTTAGAAAATTACAAAATGATATTTTTTGTATTTAAAACTCATTTAAAATTCATTTAAAAATTCTAGAAAATTCCTAAAATCATATTAAATTATTTTAAAACCAATAATGACATTTAATAATTAATTAACACTAGTTTAAAAAATTTTGAAAAATCAGGGGCTTACAAGTCTTCCCTCCTTGAAAAATTTTGTCCTCGAAATTCACAAGGATTGAAGATCCTACAATATTCTAGCGTAGCAAGCAATGCAACAAATGACTAAGGCTACGATCAAAACTAACCTCCCGAAACCTGTTCCGGCTCCGGCTCAAGGACTAGGCTATAAGTCTTCCCCTGGGGTCCCTTGGCTACTGGGCAGTCCCGAATCTGATGGATGGCAGACCCACAAGCTAAACACTGCCCTAACCTCTTCCTGCAGACGACGAATTCATGCCCTGGTCTTCCGCAGAAAGAACATATAGCTCCCTTCTGCTGCTGCTGTCGGGGTCCCGGGGCTCTAACTGGCGGGGTCTGATGATGTGGTGTAGGGGGACGGTAAGTCTGCTGGGGTGGCGTCGGCGCTCTCTGCTGGAAAGCCTGACGCTTGGACGGTCCCTCATGATGTACAGAAGCCGGCCTCTTGCTAGACAGAAGACGCTCCTCAATGCTCCGGGCCAACTCTAGGCTCTGGTAGTAGTCAGTCGTACCGTTTGCCACTATAAGGATGCCAATGTCTGAAACCAGACCATGGCAAAATCTACGGGTCATCTCCTCTGGATCAGCAACCAGACTAGGAGCAAAACGGCTCAAGCGACTAAACTCTCCCGTATAGTCATCAACAGAACGGTTCCCCTGCTGGATGTTCTGGAATCGTAGCCCCATGGCTACTCTAGCAGTGGTCGAGAAGAATTTCTTCTTGAACTGGGTCTTGAACTGGTCCCAGGTGGCTCTACCTCTCGCGAACAACGGCTCATTCCTGAACCAGACTCCTGCTAAGTCTATCAGCAGAAATCCTGCTGTCTCGACCTGAAGGTCATCCGGCATCCTAACTCCCAGAAGCTTCCTCTCTACAGAATCTAGCCAGTCATCAGCTACTACTATGTCCTCAGTCCCTGAGAACTCCTTGGGATTCAGACCCATGAAGTCCTTGACCGTTCCCCGCTTTCTGCCGTGGCTCTACAGGTGGTGGGACCACGGGACGTCCCTCAGAACGCTCCATGCTCTGGCGGAGTAGGGTAGTCTGCTCCTGATGGGTCGTTAGGAACCCCTGGATCAGTGTGAGCAGCTGGTTCCCGTCGAGTGTGACGGAAGCCTGGGTGGGTATAGTGATAGGGGGTGGTGGAAGTATCGGGTCCTGCTGGGCCTGGGATGTGGAAGGTGGTATCTGGGTCTGTGGATCTGTGGAGTGGGGAAAAGTGGTAGGTGGAGATGCATCAGTCAACTGGTCAGCTGACTGGATATGGAGGGCCCCATTCTCGGGGGTAACATACTGGGACGAACGAGTAAGCACCATCTAAATTACACATAAAAAGACTTATAAGGACTTGTTTAAAGTAAGCAATCATATGCAAGAAGATCTAATTATAATAGCAAACATGTGATGTATTTCCTATGTTGCAATCCTAGCATTCCTCTAAGTGTTCTAAGCGTCTTTCCTAATGTTGTCTAATTACCTTAAGTTCCTAATTGCAGGCATGCTTGGTACAATAACGTAACCAAACAGTTTAGTCAGGACCTGCATGGGCCGCCAAAAAAACATGTCACGACCCGTTACCCAAATTGTTGGGCCGGGCCGAGCCATGTCCAGCCTACGCTTAAGATAAAGCGCAGTAAGCTGTTCTAGAGATAACAAGACAAGACTAAATGTACCAACAGTTCTATAAGTGAAGAAGAATCATAAATGCTCCAAACACAAAAGTCGTCGTATATAGTAAAATGTCCAAGTACAAGTGAACTGTAAAGTAAAACTGGATACATGTCCAGTTACAAAATGATGTAGTCTAATACATGACTACACTAAGTATCCCAAGCAGCTAAGCAAACTAGACGAGTCTCCCCGCAGGAACATCCTCGTATGGCAAAACCGGGTCCTCGGCAGTGACTCCATAATACGAATCACAGAGCAACTCCTCCTCAGTAAGTATACCTACAACGTTATCCTGTCAGGACGGGAGCAAGTACTAAATCTAGCAAACTAGCATATAAAACATGAAAATGAACATGAGAGGAATAACTGGAAAGCATGGCATCATACAGTCTATCATGGCAAGGACACATATGTCATAAAGACAGATGTATATGTAATGTTTAAAACTGTAGTAGGTACGTGATCGGTCAATAGGTGTACAATGTACTGAGGCACAATGTAAATAAAATGTACATACGTACAAGTGTAAAGGCGATATATGTACACACGTACAAATACAGCTTGGAGAGTAAGGCGTACGGCGCAGTATCATATAAAATGTAACTTTTCTCGGTACTGAAGAGGGGGTATGATCACGTACTCTACTATCAGTTTCCCCATAACCCATATTCTAATCATGCGAGAGATACATAAAGACTGTTCTAAGCATGGTAGTAACTGAAAGTACAACATGTAGAGATCTAACTTGCTATCCCAAGGATCAGCATGTAACATGGTGGGGTTTGCAGTTCATTTTATGTGACAATATATAAAGTTCGTAGAAAGTACTTGCCTCTAGCAAAGCAAAACAAAACAAGCTGCGATAACAATGCTATGGATGTCCAGTAATTCGTCACTGTAGAAGTAAATACAATAACTTAGTTTTACACTAAGCTAAAATACTAGGACACTAATTTGTGAAACACGACTTGTGACTGGGCACCTAGCCAAAATGATGACTTGGCATAGGAGACCAATGTGGGGTGACACACTATGTTAACTAACTTTCTAGGGTCTTTATACTAGTGAGGGATGGGGTTCAACACGACTAAAAACTCCAAATAACACAAAAAGCTACAAGTCGTAATTAATCAATAAATAAATCAAAAGATCATTGTGTTCTAACAATTTTTGAAGTAGACAAAAAGCCTAGTTTTTCTTAAAGTAAAGCACCAAGGTGATCCTTGTTAATCATAGAAATTTATTATAATTTTTCTGGAATTTATTAACCAGTACAAATATTTTATAAAAATCAGTTTTCCTAAGTATACAGAAAATGAGTTTTGGTTTCATATGCCAAACTAGTGGCAAAACAGTAAATTAAATACTACAAAAATTATACCAAATTAGCCAACTTAACATAGTATCTAAAAACTATTTTTCCATAATTTTAGCAGTACTTTAAGTATTTTTAGAAAAACAAAAACAGCAATGCACACAATAATTAATTATCTGCGTATTTTGTCCATGTATATAATTTGAACCAAAGTTCAAATACAGGACCCAAGGCCATGAATCAAGTCCAATATGACTTGTACAGGTCTTGAATGTGTGAAAACACATTTGAGCCCAAATACCCATGCTAGGCTTGGACACCAAATGGTTGCAGTAATTTAAATATGATAAAAATACAATTTGGTAATAGTCAAAATAAATATTATTATTTTAATAAGGTAAAGTTTTACATAGTAACTATAAAAGTATGAACATTATTTTATATAAATAATTTACACTAAGCTAAGTAAAATACACATAGGAAATAATATATATATATATAAATATAGGGATATTTATATATAGGAAAATGCTCAACTATATTATATATATATATATACAAATATATGTATATATACATACATATAAGAAAATACTCAACTATATAATATATATATATATATATATACAAAATTAATGTATACATATACATATAATAGTATATATGATAATATATATACACAAAGAAATATATATACATAAATATATATGTATACATAAGACATATATATATATACATACATAAAATAATAAAGTATATATATATATATATATATATATATATATATATATATATATATATATATATATATATATATATATATATATATATATATATATATATATATATATATAAATAGCAACTATATATACCTAAATATAGTATATATATATATATATTAATACATATATATATACAAAAATATGTATATACATATATATATAAATAGATATATATATAAAAGAAAAAGGAAAAAGGAAAAGAAAAAGAAAAAGGAAAAGAAACAAGGAAAGGGGGGGCTCGAACCTGAGCCAGCGGGGGGGGGGGGGGGGGGGGGGGGGGGGGGGGTTTAGTTTAGGACGGGCTGGCCAGGGGGTCAGCCCATTAGTTGTGTTAGGGTTAGGGCTAGTTTAGTTTTATTTAGGTTTTGATTAACATAACATAATAAAAAAAATAATAAACACGAGCCTGTGTCCGGACAGTTTGGAACACAGGAATCCTCGTGTCCGTGTTGTTTACGACGCGTACGACACGTATTTGCTGTGTCCACACTCACCAAAAGAGTCGTCGTGTGCGGGCGAGTCTCTTACATGAAATCGAGACACAAAATAGGACACGGGGCCAAAGACACGTACGTGTCCGATGGGGGTGGGCTGCTGTTGCGGCTGCGATAGGGCGGAGGAGACGTCGTGGCGGTGGCGGAGTGGTGGCGCTGCACTCGTCTCAACGAGACGCGTCGACTGGTGGTCGTGGTTGGCGACGACGTCTGCTGTGGAGGCGGCGCTGGGGGTCGCCGGAGTTAGGGTTAGGTTTAGTGTTTTTGGGGAAGAACGGCGGAGCTAGGGCGTCGATGGTGGTCGGGGTGATGGCGGTTGGGCTGAGGAGAGAGAGGGGTTCATTTATAGGAGTTTAGGGCGGTCGGGGGAGGGCTGTGCGCTGGCCGGAAATGGCGGGGGCAGCGTCGGTGGGGTCGTCGGGCAGTCGGGGCTGGTCGTCGGGGGTGGGTAGGAACAATTACAGGAAATCCCCTAGACTTTAGGTAATTGCATAAAAGCCCACCGCCCAAACAGTTTGCAAATATAATTTGCAAACTCTAATTAAAACAATTAATTTATTTGCAAAACGATATTAAAACAAAATTAAATATTACAAATCGATATTAAAACAATTTTAATATTTGCAACATGATATTAAAACATTTAAATAAATTGCAAAATGATATTTAAACAATCTAATTAGTTACAAAAATCAATAAAAACATTTTAGAAAATTACAAAATAATATTTTTTGTATTTAAAACTCATTTAAAATTCATTTAAAAATTCTAGAAAATTCCTAAAATCATATTAAATTATTTTAAAACCAATAATGACATTTAATAATTAATTAACACTAGTTTAAAAAATTTTGAAAAATCAGGGGCTTACATCCTCCCAACTCTTTTCTGCTATGTAGTAATACAAGATTACTATATAGAAGGAAAGAGTTGGGAGGATTATGTCAAAACACACGGCTTAAAAAATTATGACATGTTAGTCTTCCGACACCGCGGTAACATGATATTCACATTAAGGGTCTTTGACAAGGTGACATGTTGTGAAAAGATATATCCTTATAGTTCTCCTACGGATGTTGAAGAAAACATCTGTACTTCCTCCGGGTCATGCCGCCGACTGTCCTGCTTCCCACTCCTCTTCCTGCCCCCTTCTTCTCTCCCGACTCTACACTTGAGGTGGATATCATATGTGGCTGAGAGAGTCAAATAAGAAGAAGGGAAGTAGGGAGGAGCAGATGGGTCCAGAGCCATGGTGGAGGAGAGGATAAGGAAGATGCTTGATCAGAACAGATGGCTCAGAACACAACCCAAAATTCATTCTAGCATACATTAGTGTGAATCATCTATGTTCTGTACATATGGTGCAGTATATGTTCTTATCGTATCTAGTATCTGAAGGATATAACAGAATCAAGATGAACTCACATAATGTAATACTAAGACATCATCTACTACTATATAAGATATAGTGATAGGTTGTCGTATCATCATTGCCGAGGGATGAGGGTCGGAGGACAGTCAACTTTATCTACGACTACATAGTTTCTGCCTCATCAGTCGAATGGCTGCAGGGACTATGTCCTGATCACCATGTCGTACCGTAGATTAATGCAAATGGAGCTGGAAAAATCCGTCGCTAACCGGTTACTAGTCCGTCGCTAACTGAGATTATCACATACACATATGTATATCACAGTTAGATGTATAGATATATACATCTATATAGAAGCACACAACTGATACACTCTAAGGATCGGTTTTCCAAGAAAAATTTCACTTATTCAGTGACTTTGGTGAAGCGAATGTCCCAAGGATATTCTTAACAAAGAAGGCAGATGAAGAACTCGCACTATCCTTGAGACAGTGAACATATACACCATGAACCCAAACCCCATATTCACATTTACTAATCCAAACACCACCAAACTAATGGATAACACCCAATATGGATAACACATTATTTAGCCTATATATAAACGCGGATAAATTTGAGAAGCAAAGCCCCCCGCCGCCCCAAGCCCGCCGTCCAGCCCCCGACGCCCCCGCTCCAAGCCAAGATCAAACTATTATCAGCAGTATGAAACATATGGCGTGAGCGAAATAGAAGAGTTTTTGAAGGCATATCCATAACTATTCATTGGATTTTAAACAACATTGATACGGATGCTAACCTCATGGGAGGATAACAACATGTAGTGCTTATAGCTTGTTGCGTATTGCTATGGGTTGTAACCAGTAGTCTTTTCGTTTTTTGAATAAAAGTACCCTTTTCTTCAATATATATATATATTTAGACTTGTAAAGAAATCTTCAGGATTTGAGCAAAGTAGTTCGGTTGCATATATATATATATATATATATATGAAGAGTGCTTATGGTTGTGCGTTGGTTGCATATATATATACGTGACAGTTCAATAGAAGAGCAGGGAATGGACTCCTGCTAAGTTTGAATAAATTTTAGAGACCACATGAAATCGGAAGTGAGCCTTAGCCACTTGACCCCCGCAGCCCCGCCACCCACAACCCCCCGCCCACCGCAGCCCCCCGCCGCCCAGCACCCGACGCCCCCGCCCCAAGCCCGCCGCCCAGCCCCCGACGCCCCCGTCCTAAGCCCGCCGCCCAGCCCCCGACGCCCCCGCCCCAAGCCCGCCGCCAAGCCCCCGACGCCCCGCCCAAAGCCCGTCGCCCAGCCCCCGACGCCCGCGCCACAAGCCAGCCGTCCAGCCCCCGACGCCCCCGTCCCAAGCCCGCCGTCCAGCCCCCGATGCCCCCGCCCCAAGCCCGCCGACCAGCCCCTGACGCCCTCGCCCCAAGTCCGCCGCCCAGCCCCCGACGCCCCCATCCCAAGCCCGTCGCCCCCCGCAGCCCCGCCACCCACAACCCCCCGTCCACCGTCGCCCCCCGCCGCCTAACCCCCGACGCCCCCGTCGCAAGCCCGCCACCCCCGCTGCCCCTACGACACCGAGAGAGAGAGAGAGAGAGAGATCGAGTGAGAGAGAGAGAGGGGATTACCTTCGGGAGAGAGAGAGAAGAGGACGCCGACAGCCGATCATTGAAGCCGCGGGAGAGAGAGAGGAGAGAGAGTGAATTTGGGGGGAATGCGAAAAGTTCCCCCTGTCGTTTCAATTTAAGTCTGGAACGTATATTTAGCGACGAATTTTTATCCGTCGCCCGTTGGTCGCTCTTTTTGATACTTGCCGACTGAATATCCGTCGCTACGTAGTCGAAGAATTGTCCCGCCAATTCTCCCCACAATTTCCGCCAAATAATCGACTGCATAGCAACGGCTGAGTATCCGTCGCTATATCTCCGACGCCCTAGCGACGGATGTGCGACCTTTCCTCCCCCTAAAAATAAAATAAAAAATGTAACGGCTTGTCGTCGGTAATCCGTCGGCTAGTTGCCACAAAGCCATCGCTAACACCGACGGACAATATCCGTCGCTAAATTTTCGTCGCTAATTTACTGTATTTTGGTAGTGCTCCCAAATCCATCATTCTGCTTCCTACTTATTCTTTAGGATGTGGGAGGGAAACTCGGTAGCCAGCCTCTGCAAGCTCAGCAGTAGCATACGGCCTTGGGACCAGATTTGGGGAAATTTTTTTAAAAAAAATCTTTAGGAGAAAGATGAAGAAGCCAAGGTGGATGTAGCGGTCACCGCCTTCTTTACCGCGCCCGACGGCTCCTGAGGCGGCTGTAGCGATTGACGTTGAGCTCGACCGCAGTCGAGGCGCCCACGCCTCTGCTTTCTCCTGGCTCGACCGGAGAAGGCGCAGTTATAGTGGTCGACACCAAGACCCGACCCGCGATGTCTCTACGTTGGAGGGGGCCGAATTCGCCCAAGAAGAAGCAATTGCTCCGGCTCAAGGAAGAGAGAGAGATTTGGGACCGGGATAAGAGAAAAATAGGAAGAGAGAGAGAGAGAGATATATATATATTAATAGCAGTAATAATAATAATTAGATTTATGTAAAAAAATATTATTATTATTGTGAAAAACTATTATAAGTAAAAAAAAAACCATTATTATTATTATTATTATTATTATTATTATTATTATTTACTCTACTTTCCACTTCATACTTCCTATCTCAACCAAACACTAGGGGGACAAAGAAGTGCATGGATTTCTATCCTTATTTCCTATTTGAAACTCAAAATCCAAATTCACTTCATGTTTACCAAACAGTCCCTAAGTTTATATTAGGATTTGAGTCTCCAAATTGTCCAATGTTAGTGCTTGGTTCTCCACATTGCTGTTTACTTAGGGTGGTGAACAGTGATTTGGAGACCCAAACACTAACGTTGGACAATTTAGAAATCCAAATTCTAACATCAACTTATATGTGAGACCCTATTACTAAATATTCCATAAAAATATCATAATCTAAACTCAAGCATAGCACATAGTAGGGACGGGTTGTAGGACCATCCTATGCTTCCAATTTTTTGAGGTTCATTCTTTCTAAAGTAGCATAGGCCTAAGAGTGTTTTTTTTTAAACAGAAAGGCCCCAAAGTACTGGAAAAGAAAACTAAAATTTATAATTTTTTGAGAAAAAGGAAGAAAGAAAAAGTCCATATTAAAATACATTTCACTAACGATCAGCTCAAAAAAACTATTTTTTAATATAGCTAAAAGTGGATAAGGAATATCCAAATTTTAGTTTCGCCCTAGGTCATGTATAACATAGGATCGGCCATGTCTAAACTTAAAAATAAAATAAAATGAATCCTAAAAACAATATGTGGTTAGCTTTACTGAAAAAAGAAGAAGATTGAAATATATGCTAATATCCTGCTTTTCACATGATTCTCGTTTATTGCTTGTGTGTGGATGCACACCAGATGTCGAAATTCATATTCAGGACTGATGAAAAGGTAAGTCTGACAAAACTTCGGACTTGGACAATCTCTCTTTATTAGGAGACAACACCCCTGAATTAATATGATCCTATAAGGCGTTGGGATCGCATGTGATTATCCAAAACCGGCTCACAATAAAAATTATAAGACAACCAAAATTATTTCTGAATATGACAACCTAAACTCTGGACCGGCCTTGTTCATATTTATAGTTCTCATCCTCATTGTACTTTGAAAAATCTTCACCGTTGCTACTTGCTACCAAAGATTGATTCCTTTGTGTACAGCTTTGGCGTAGTTGCACGAGTGTATATATATATATATATATATATATATATATATATATATATATATATATATATATATATATATATATATATATATATATATATAGGGTCGTTCTACAATACATTTCCTGAAAAGGATGTATCGATACATCCGAAATTTGGACCGTTGGATGTTGATCCAATGGTTCGGATTGAATAATAGAGTAAAAACATCATTTAATGCTAATTTAGACTTTTGACCTGTTGGTAACTTGCTTTAGCAGGTCATTCTTCACTTTAATTTTTTCAATGAACACCCTAAATTAACTTATATTTACTCTCTCTTTCGTCCATCCAATTTAATATTTTGTACATCAACGTATAAATTTCGTAATTTTTTTTGGTTACAGGCCGTGGTGGTGGTGGTGGCAAGAGAAACGGAGATGAAGAAGGAAATAAGAATTGGTCCGGATCGCGTCAAACATCGTCGAGCCCTCCTAGAACAACGAGGAGTACTAGCTGCGTCGAGAAGAATCGGTCCGGTTCGCATCGGACGTCATCGAAACCTCCTCGAACAAGAAGAAGTACCAGCGGCGCCGCTCTAATTTTACTGTCCATGCCATTGTCAGAAATCTTATTTTTCATCTAATAATTTAATATTTTGTTAATAAAGCTACATGTCATGGTGGTGGTGGTGAATTGAGGAAACTTGCTTCTGAGGTCGGGCGGATCATCTGCTCACATATTTTAAAAAAAATCTGTATTGATCGGACGAAATATTTTTTTACTTTTCTAATGATAATATTTTCGAATAGAATATTTTTTTTGGACGGTGAATGGCCATTCTATTTGCTTTTAAACACGGAGAATGGCCATTCTCTTTGCTTTTAACACGGCGAATGGACGGAGAATGGCCATTCTTTTTGCTTTTAAACACGGCGAATGGACGGAGAATGGCCATTCTCTTTGCTTTTAACACGGAGAATGGTCATTTTCAAGGAGGATGACCATTCTCCATTCCTTTAACATGGAGAATGGCTATTCTCCGTTCTTTAAAAAGGAGAATGGACACTCTCTGTGCTTTTAACAAAGTATGGTACATTTATGACTGAAAATGTTCAAGTATCTCATATTTTTATCACCAAATATTACAGTATTTTTAATATCATCTACCAAAGTATATTCATTTAATATTAAATCATGTTCAAGAAAATCTGAATATCATTTTATCAGGCTTCCACTGTTTGGCTGCACAAAATTTCTTGCGAGTGTTTGAATATAATTAACCTACTATCCAAGGGAATTTTTCTTACATTACATTATGCATTACACTGGCATCGAATTCATACTGATGGCAATAACAAAGGATGAACCGGCAGGATTACAATTTTTCTTCGGCAATAACAAAGGATGAACATGCAGGATTATAATTTTGCTTCAGCAATAACAAGGGATGAACAGGCAGG